>JALNIF010000279.1:0-19206 GCA_026284005.1 Thecaphora frezii | reverse complement strand
TTTTGAGAGGGTGTACTGTATTGGCTTTGACCTTCAACCCTGATGCGATCCAGCAACTGTGGTGCATGTTGCCAGAGACCTTTGGGCTCTCGGACATTACGCCTGTTGGTTTCAGTTTGGCTGACCTTGCTAATTCGCCTGCGGCTATTCCAGGGGCTACGATCGAAGGGCCTAACATTGTCGCATCGCCTGGGCCTGGTGGAGTGGGTGGGCTTGATTTGACTAAGATTGGAGGGTCTAACACTGGTGCATCGCCTGGGTCTGGTAAACCGCTTGCCTAGGCGGCTTCCGATGCTGGTTTGGTTTCGCATCTGAGGCTGAGGGAATGGAGGGGGAGGGGGAGAGGGGGAGGGGGAGAGGTAGAAGCTGATGCCACTGTTATGGCTTGGGGTCCGAGGGTGGTGGAGACGGAGAGAGAGGTCGCAGACAGCAGGGGGTTACGGACTCAAGGAGGCAGAGAGACAGGTCCTGTTGGACCACTCGGCCAACAGACACATAGGATACACAAATAGATAGTGTTGAACCACCTGGCCGAGTAGTTTACAGATCGGCTGCAGGTGGCAGCATGGACATGTGCTGGCATGATGCTTGAGTCTATTGTTTCTACATAGTATATCATTTTACCCTGGTCGCCCTAACTATGCCCATATGCCTATGTAATAGACAACCATGCTCACCAACAGATTATGAGACCTAGTCCCTACACACCTCTACAACACCACCACCACTCAGTTAAGAACCATCCCATCATGTCCTCAGACGATGTCAAGATGCCACGGCTTCCTAAACTGGAGGGCTAGTCAAACTACAGAGACTGGGCCCAGTGATTCGAGCCGGTGCTCAAGGCCCGCTCACCGAAGATGTGGTGGGCGGTTAACGGTTCCCTACAGCTGCTGAAGGAAGGAGCGATGGAGGAAGAAAGTGAGGCCTACCACAACATGTTAATGCAGGCCTCAGCTTGGATCCTCGAATTGTGCAAACCGGCTCCTCACCTAAGGATCTGAGACATGGACAACGAGAAGCCGAATGACATGTGGCTGGCACTGAAGCGATTCTATGGGAAGAGCCACATGATGGAGCAAGTCCAGCTACACCATCCATTGCTCACGCTATCTCAGACAGGAAGCCTGGATGACTTCATCGACAAGATCGACCGCCTATGCGATGAACTCACCAGAGTAGGCCACCCTGTGGCCATGTCCACAAAGATGACAATCCTCCTTGGTGGCCTGAGTGACATGTACAGGATGTATGCCACAACGTTTGAAGCATGGTGGGAAGCAATCCACAATGAGTCAGCCAAGATAGCCGGAGTAGCAGCACCTGCTAGAAAGCAAGCCGTCCGAGCAAAGGAGATCGAGGAGCAACTCACCGCTTTCTATGATGATGCCGTAAGGTTGCTCAAGGCCCACTCCAAGATGTGCTCAATTGTAGAAGAGCCTGGAGAAGGTGCTGCCCTTGCCACAAAGATTACGGGTATGGCCCCCTGAAGAAAGAAGAAGGAAACTGGCGAACCGGATCAACATCCAAGGTTCAGGTGCTACTGATGCAGCCATCCAGACCATATGGTCAGGAACTGCCCAAACCAATCATCACCCTCACCAGCAGTCCTGGAAAAGGGAAAAGATGTTCCACCCAAGGTTGCCTTGTTGGCCACTACGCTGGACCATGCTGCCGTCGCCCAGGAATTTGACAACATGTCAGCGGCCACAAGAGAATCCAGAGATTGCTTTGTCTGGGACACCGGGGCCAACACTCACATCTGTAACAGAAAAGAGTGGTTCCTAAACATGATGCCAAAGAAAGGGCAGGTGTCAGCAACAATCTGGCAACTGGCACCTTTCAACCATGTAGGGACCATCCCTTTGATCGCCAATATGCCTGATGGTCCCAAACAACTTACCTTACACGACATGACGTATATACCAGTCAGTAACTTCAACATCTTCTCTGTTGATGTCGCAAGGAGATGGGTACAAGGATGGAAGAAGTCAGTTGATGATGAAGGAAACAAATGCCTCATCCACAACAACAATGACTCACCCGACAAAGTCATTGTTCAAGCCGTTGTGGATGGCGGCCTTCATTACATTGACTGTGAGGTTGATGTCAAGCACCTTTGAGCTGCAAAGGAGAAGGTCTTAGCCACTGAAGTTGCACCATCCAGACCAAACCCATGGGTCCTGTGGCACATGCGACTCGGGCACCTCAGTCTGGATTGTTTGGCCAAGATGAACTTACTGGAACTCAGTCCCAGACCTGCCCGACTCGACTGCGACGAATGCCATGCGACTAAACACCCACGCTTGCTGTTTGGTACTGCAAACAACCAGACAACAAAGAAGGGGGACATTGTTGTTAGTGACCTTTCCAGCCCATGGCCAGTCACCTGTGGAGGCAAGAGGTACTACATGACCTTCCTCAACATGCACACCCGGTACCTGTGGACATACCTGTTGGAAGCAAAAAGCAATGTGATCTCCGCCATGAAGGATTGGTTTGAACTCCTAGAGGGAAAGGGAATCCATGTCAAAGCCCTGCGTAGCAATGGTGGAGGGGAGTACACCGCTGCCAATGTCAGCACACTACTCAAGAAGCATGGCGTCGAACATCAACTCACTGCACCTTATTTGCCACAGCAAAACAGCATGGCTGAGCATGTCAACCGAACGCTCGGAGACTTGATGGGATCAATGCTCGAACCTGTTAAAGACCAAGCATTGTGGGGCAAAGCAAGTCAGTATGTGACATGGCTCTACAACAGAACACCATCCTCAGCAATTGACAACAACACACCCTTCAAACAATAGTTTGGGCATGAACCAGACTTGTCCATGGCATGTACCTTTGGTTGTGACGTCTGGGTCAAGGTCCCAAACCAGACCAGGTGAGGGAAGCTTGCAGACCGGAGTGAACAGGTGATCTTTGTTGGCATCAACAGTCGGTCCCAAGCAGCCTGGCGATGCCTCAAGAAAGGATCAAATCAAGTCATAGTTAGTAGGGTTGTGCGTTTCAACGAGGCCAAGACAACAATCACACACGGCAACATCAACGACAAAGATATGGTCGACTTACCCAAACCCATTGCAAAGGAGATGACCCAGAGAAACCCCTCCACCATAGAGCAAACTATGCCTGTGGAAGAAGAAGAGAGAAGGACATGACATCAAACCAGAAGACCTGACCAGGAACCAGTCATATTGAGTGACCAAAGGGATGAGTTAGCCACTCGCACTGCAGCACTTCAGGTCAAGGAGGTAGAGCTCAAAGGGGTACTCACACCGTATGTAGGCGAAAGCCCACATGCAGACATTGCGCTTGCATTGGTTGAGCCTCCCGAGGTGGACCCTCTTACCTACGAGCAAGCAATGGAATCTCCACAGAGGGACCAATGGAGATCAGCGATGGAAGAAGAACTCAACAACCTCAAGCAAAATGAAACATTCAAAGTTGTTGACTTACCTGAGGGTCGTCGACTGATAGGGACCAAGTGGGTGTTCAAGACAAAAACAAATGCCAGGGGAGAACCTGTTCATCGTAAGGCAAGACTAGTGGCCAGAGGTTTCAGCCAACAACCCGGCATTGATTATCACAAGACATACGGCCCAACAGCAAGTTATGCTGTGCTCTGTACACTCCTGGTCTGGGCTCAATATCACAGCTACTCACCGAAAGCCTGGGATTTCATCGCTGCATACCTCAATGCTTGTCTCTCAACCAAAAACTACGCTGCCCTACCGCATGGATACAAAGAGAAATACAGAGAGTCAACCTCAAGCATTCTCCTGTTGATGCGAGCCCTATACAGCTTAAAACAGTCTGGAAGGGAATGGTACTTATGATTGCACAAATTCCTTGTTGAGGAGCTTGGCCTACGATGGCTTTCATCGGACCTGGCAATTTACACCACCAAAGATCAATTGGTAATGATGTTAGTTTACATCGACGTTTTGGTTATCGCTGGTCCCGAAGAAAAGACATGGGTCATCGAGACTCACCTCAAGGAACGTTTCCGAATGACTGGGGGTGACACCGTGGAATGGTGCTTGGGAGTACAAATTCTGGTTGAGCCGAAACAAGGAAGGATGACGATTTGTCAGCAAACATACACAGCCCAGGTGTTGGAACGCTTCAGGATGACCTGTGCCAACCCAACCAACACCCTGCTCCCAGAGGGATGGACCAATCCAATGCGTGACGATGAGTCTGCCCTGCTAGGAGAAAAAGAACATGAATGGTACAGACAAGGCATGGGGTCAGTAATGTTCCTAATGATGGTGATGTGACCGGACATTGCCCATGCTGTTGCTGCCCTCTTGCAACATGTGGCAAACCCGACCAAACGACACCACAGGGATACCTCGGTGCCACATGAAACCATGGCATCATATACCAAACAAGGGATAGCAACTCACATTTCACCCTTGAAGCATACACAGATGTGGACCATGCCAGCAACTGGAAGAGTGATGACTCTCGCAGCACCAGCAGCCTGGTAGTAATTGCAGCCGGCGTGGCACTCCACTGGCGATCTCAAAAACAGAGTCTGATCACAATGTCAACGGTAGAGGCGGAATACATGGTGCTCAGTGAGGGAATCAAGGAACTTAACTGGCTCCAACAACTCCTCCTTGAGGTTGGCCTCAACGTCTGCCCAATGCGAGTACTGGTAGACAACAAAACCGCTGTGGGGATCATCAACAGGACAGCAGAAGCAAAACAAACCAAGCATATTAGCATTTGGTACCACCACGCTAGAGAGCAAGCCAAACTAGGAAACATCGAGGTTGCATGGGTGGGCACCAAGGCTCAGCTTGCCGACAGACTCACCAAAAGGAAGGCATGGGATGACCATGCCCGTTTTATGGGACAGCTCAGGCTTGAGGCGATCGTACCACCATAATTGTGGCTGTTGGGCATGCGAGTTGAGGGAAGACCGGAGACAATGGTGGATGAGGGAGGAATGGAGCAAAGAGAATGGGGGTGGTGGAATGCGACAAAGAACAAGAGGTGGTGGGAGAGAGAGGGAGACAATGATGAGCCTACTGAGCGGCTCGGTCAGTTATTATGCGCATGCATGCACACTTTGACCATTTTTTTGTTTTTTGATTATTTTTCTCCACACCACCTATGGCCAAGAGGGAGTGTTGGACCACTTGGCCAACAGACACATAGGATACACAAATAGATAGTGTTGAACCACCTGGCCAAGTAGTTTACAGATCGGCTGCAGGTGGTGGTGTGGATCCATGCTGGCATGATGCTTGAGTCTATTGTTCCTACATAGTATATCATTTTACCCTGGTCGCCCTAACTATGCCCATATGCCTATGTAATAGACAACCATGCTCACCAACAGGTCCAAGCTGTACAACTGTGAATTCATACTTGTAGCCACTGAATCCATATGGGGTCGAACGTCTCCACCTGAGATCCATACGCTGTGCCGCGAGACCAACTGACACTGAGGAAAAAAATGAGAATGTCGGGCTGGCTGGTGTCAAGAAAAAGATAAGGGAAAAAAGACCAACTGCAGTTATAGGATCTCGCCTCCTCATCCCCGATACATAAACACTAGCAAAGCACCAACTCTCACCCAGGTTAGGGTTGGATCGTGTCCTCGAACTTCTTAAACCCCTCCCGTTCGCCAAGCCGCAACGTGAACTCGTGCTCACTATCGTGGTTTCAGCAAGACGGCGACTCTCCTCTGACTGGGTCTCGTATCTCTCCGTCCCCAGTCATATGAGTAGAGCGTCGACTCGACACATCCCATCACCTCACAGCTCGGGACCTTTGGCGCTGCTGAATGGGGAGGCGTGGGGTGGGGGGCCGTGTTTGTGCTGGACTAGAGTAGGGTGTAGGGTAGGGTAGCGTAGGTATACTAGGCTATGCTAGTTTACGCGAGGCTACGCAAGTCTACGCTAAGTTACGCTCTGTTACGCTCTGTTACGCTTTGCTGCGCTAAGCTACTCCACGCTCGCCACGATATGCTACGACACGCTTTGACAGGCTCCACCTCGCGATACCTTACGTGAGGTCCGCTACGGCAGACAACCACCACACGCTTCGACCTCCATCACACGTCCACGCGCCCTCGCTTGCCTTATCCAAAAGAGAAAAACCTCACTGTGCTACCCTCCGTTACGCTCGCCACGCAACGCCCTTAACGCCACACCCCCACACCGCCCCGTCTTTCCTTTCTCCAAACAAAAGAAGAAACAAATAATCCAAACAAAGCATCGAATTCCAAGCAAGTATCGTAGAATCATGAACCCACGTCTTCCCCTTTTTCCCTTCTTTCCCTTTCCCCTGTCCCCACATCCCCACCACGTCCCCTCTTTCCTTACCACGTCCCCACCTTCTCCCCCTCTTCCCTCCTCCCCTCGGCCTCTCGCCCACCATCCCCGACATCCTCTTCCACCTCAACCCCATCCTCCTCCCCCATTCGTCGTCTGGAGCTCAATGCTGGAACCTAAAATCCAGCCTCTTATTACCCTGATCCTTGGTCGTCCTCAGGTACTCCTTTTTCTGCTCCAAGGTCCAGCTATCCCAAATCTTGGCCCTCTGGCGGTTCCGGAACATGAAGTAGGCTTTCGTTAGCCAAAAGAGCACTACGCTCAGCACCGCTATCCCGATCAGGACGCGGTTGCCTCGATGACTAAAAAACACACAAAAGAATATGAGGTTAGATAAAGTCCCAAAACGAGAGGAGAAAGGGAGAGAAAGAGGCAAAGAGGCAAAGAGAGGAAGAGAACGAGAAGAAGAGAGGGACAGGGAGGAGGAAAGAGGGGGGTAAGAACGTACTAGTAAGGTTTATCATCAGCGCGATAAATGTTACTAGCGATCAGACTAGCGGCTTGGACGTGCATGTTGTAGACCGAGCTTGCTACTGTTCGTGTCCTGACGGAGCCCGAGTTCTACCATACCCGTAAACATACAACCCCAAAAAATGTCTCATATCAGCCAACAGATCCCCACAAAACCCTCTTTCTCCCTCTCGTCTCTCTTGTCCCCCCCCCCCCTCTTACTCACCATACTAGTCATCGACACAAGAATCGGATGACAATAGGGATACCCCACAAATAGCGACAGAATGAACCACTTGGCCCACTTGCTGGTATCATCCGGAATCGTAACTAGGACGATGAGGAGGATGAGATGCCACCAAGCGCAGATGGAGGCGATGAGGGTACGTTCGTTGAGCTTCTTGCTCAAAAATGCCAACGAGAGGTTGTTGATGATGAAAAATAGGCTGCTGGGAATCGTGAGGAGGTTGGTTTGGAACGTCGAGAAGCCCCTGTAGAAACACATCCCATGAAGGAAAAAGAAGCAAGGGGGAGGTGGAAGTCAGAAGGGGGAAAGAGGGGGAGAGGGGAAGGGGGAGGGGACGTACAGGCTCTTAAGCGTCAATGTAAAGTAGGCTTGCACCGTCGAAGGGGCGATAAAGATGACGAGGCCGAGCTGAAAAATTCGCACAAAAAAGGAAGACGAGAGGGGGAAAGTGTCAGTATATGATCGTCCCACTACGGGGCGTGGGGTGGTGGCATGGAGTGGTTTGGACGGGGTCGGGGCCGCCGCGCCTCGGGAGGAGGACAACTCACCGCATAGATAGGCCACAGGTCATAGTCGGTAAACGATCTCCACAGGTCTCCGAATCCCAGACCCTGACGGTTGTGCACTGCCACGTTCAACCGGCAAACGCAGAACACCGCAAAAACGAAAATGGGACATGTCAGCCACCTTTCGTCCTAGCCTTTCTAGGCCTGAACAAGCTTTCAGCACCCCAACTCACTCGAAGACTTTGTCGGATCGTCCCTGAGTACCTTGTTGACGATGATGGTCTCTTCTCGCCTATCCTCGATGCACCCGCACCCAAACATCGATGAAATTAATTCAGCCAATCCTTCCCTTTCCCCTCTTCTACTCCATCTCTTCTCCTCTCCCCTCGTACTTACTCATTGAACCACGGCCTGCTCCTAAACCGATTGATCGTCTGCGTCGGACTCGCCGGCAGATAGTACATTGTCCAGATGCCAATGAGGAACGTTATAGCGCCTTCGATCAAAAACAGCCATCTCCAACCTTCGAGACCCTTGTGGCCACGGAGTTGGAGGAGACCGGCGGCAAGGAGGGAGCCGATGATGTCGGTCGTCTTGTACGCCACCCAGAAGAAGGAGAGGCGGATCGTGAGTTCGGCCGAAGTGTAGTAGTAGCTGAGATAGAGGATCGTGTCGGCGATGAAGCCGCTGTTGACCGTCGCAAAAGGGAAAATAAAAGAGGGGGCATCAGCTATACCACCAACCTACAAATCTCAAGAGAAGAAAGGAGGGGGAGGAGGGGATGGCTCACCCTTCCAAAAGGCCCATAAGCGCTCTCGTAACAAAAAACGACGTCTTCCCACTCAGTGCACCTTGGCACATGGCGACGGTGGACCAACTCATCATCTGAATCGGGATCCACACATCTCCCCCTAGTTTCTTCGAGATCAACTGGGACGGCAATTCGGCCGCCAAGAAGCAAAGGAAGAAAATCGTCTGTCCTGTATTATAATCGTTTGTGCTCATTTTGAGATCATCGAGGAATCTGTCCGAGAGAGCGTTGGAGATGTTGCCACGATCGAGTTGAAGCGCGCCGAAACAAATGCAAGCCACCAGGGCGACGCGAATGTCGAGCTTTTTGAGGAGGGCAGCTTGTTCCTCCGGCGTCCAGCGGGCTTTGGGATCCCAACGGTGTTTGGATTCGTACGAGTCAGGGGGCTCGTAGTATCTTGAAAAGAGGAGACAATGAGAGGAAAGAAGAGGTGGTGGAGGGTAAGTTGGTGTTGATCGCAGTGAGGGGAAGGGGAAAGGGAACGTACCTAGCCAACTCATCGTAATCTTCCTCGATGCTAGTCAACGAACTGGTGTAGGGCGATTTGGAATCGGAATCACCCTTGGCCATATCGTCCAATTCACCCGGCTGTGGGCCATTTTCGAGCTTGGCGAGCGACGCAGTCGGCGGTCGTGGGTGCGTCATTGTCGGTGTAGCGTGAACCCTGCCCGATCGAGTGGCGGGAGGCGGCACAAGAAGGAGACGGTCGTCGAAAGGAGGAGGAGGTCGAAGCGGCAGGGCGGATACGGCTCGTATCAAAAGTCGGAAGGGAAGTGGATGCGCGAGAAAAAGAAAGGCGGCGACGAAAGACCAAGCAAGGAAGGAAAGAAAGAAGGGAACCTGTGCGACGTACGCAACCCAAGCGACCGACCTTGACCCTCATGGTCTGTGGTGTTTATAGCCTGTTGGATTGCTCGTGGCTTCCGGGTTGCCTGAGTCTGCGGCGCAGGACGCTGCATGAGCGTGGTATGGCGTGCGTGGACAGCACCGCGTGGGAGGGGATGCGTGCACAGCGGAGCAGCTGTCAAAACGGCGTGCGATGGCACGATCCCCCCCTTTCTCTGCAGAGCGCGCGGAAGAGACGGCGAAGAGGCTGAGATTGATGATGGTCAAAGGGAACGAAGCCGACCCGGAGAATAAGGGACTTAAAAATCGCACTCGATGAATCGGGGACGCGTGCTGAGGACACGGATCCGACACTCTCCCTCTGCCAATTCGCCATACTGTTTCGCGATTGCGCCGATTGCAACGTGGCGTTGGAATGGGCCTGGTTAGAATTGCGCCTTATCTGCCACTGGTTTGGTCAAGCCAACGTTGCACCCAAGGCCGACGGTAACACGACGCTTCCCACTTGTGCCTTGAGCGTCAGGCCAACACATATTCCATCCCCATCGTCAAGCGATTTGCCAGGACGTGCACGGTGCATGCTGCATCCTGAAGCAATTTCTCATGACGTGCAACCAAGCCCACAGCAGTTAGACTTTGCATACAACCCTTCCCTTGCGACCACTTCCTCCTTTTCCCGCCATCCGCTCCGCCCAACAACAGCCCGAGCCATCCAAATCACGTGCCCTCCGTCGGCACCACACGTCGCCACGCCCTCGCCCCTCCTCCGCCTCTTGCCAATGTCATCCAACACCGCCCTCTCCAAAAAAGAACGGCACTACGCGCACCTAGCTTCGCAGCTCGATACGCTGTCGCACACCCTCGCCACCCTCCAGGACCGCATCACCGTCGCCGCCGAACAGGCCCACTATGTGCGCAAACTAGGCATCGGGCAGGCTGCCATGTGAGTCCACCCCCGAACCTCTGTGGTGCTCTTCTTTTGCCTCGTCTGGATGCGTTTGGGTTTGGGAGGGCTTACATTTGGCTTGGTTCAACCCTTCATCCTTCACCCTGCCCGTTTGTGGTCGCGCGTCCGACCACGATGCGTTCGTACAGCTTCATGGCCGCCTTGGATACTGTGAATAAGGAGGGCCAGGCCGAGTCAGTTAGGCAGCAGCAGCAGCAGAGCGAAGCGGAAGGCGAGACTTGATGCGATCCCGCTCTTCGCACTCGACTCGGCGGTGGTCGAGGCACATCCGCCTCGGGGCTTTCACCCTTGTAAATACCTCTACCTGGAGCGGTCGCCGGAAGCTTCACCGCGCCTACACCGCGTAGAGACACATGGCACCACGAGAAATCGGCAGCTTTGATACCCGTGCCCTGCTCTCTGGCTTTCAGAGGAGTGAGGTTCGAATGTCAATGTGAAAGACGGAAGCGGATAGGGGAGGGAGCGCAGAGAAGAGGAGGGAGAGTCAGCGCTGCATTCCGCCACTCGTTCTCGTCCATCCAGTCATCCTAGACAAGTACGTGGCTCGAGCGGTTCACGTTTCTCTCCTCTCCTCCGCGCCACGGTATCGACAAGGTCAGACGCCCCTCTTCACCCCTCAGCCCGCACAATCCTCACACGCCTCTCCATCAAGTACGGAACAATGGTCCAAGGGATTCGTTATAGATAGATAAAAAGGCCTTGCAAGGTGAAACCACACCCCGAGAGAGAGGCTAGAGGCTAGATAGACACATCGTAAACCGACATGCATCAAGAGTCTATTCCTTCTAGCCAGGTATAAGTCGTAAGTTATCGCTCCACGAGCGTACTCCAATTGCTGGCCCTTGGGGGGGGAGGGAAAGAAGCCATCGTCCTCGCGATACTCCCCACACCTCAATGCAACCCCTCACCTCCCCCACTTATCAGCACGCCAAACCCCGCCCCCACCAATGAACACCCCACGACGCTAGCGACCTTCACCTCCCTCCCCAGCACCACATCCGCCACCTCCACCAGCACCGTCGTCATCAAACAGCTCACGCTCGCCAGCACCGGCCCCCACAACGACAGCAGGATCATGAACGCCGCATTGAAAAACACACCGCACGTCACCACCACGCCCAACGAAAACACCGTCCACCAGTTGGCCGGCAGCTCGAACTGTTCCCATCCGAGCACGTGCGCTACCGGAATCCCGATCCACAGGCACGTCAGCGTCACTAACCCGATCCCCGACGTCATCAGGTTGGCGTGCAGCCCAAACGGCAGCGGCGGAGGGATGCTCGTGTCTCCATGGATCGCCGAGGCCGAACGGTAGTACGTCGACGCTTCGCCGCAACCGCCACCGCTGCCGACTTCGGCCGCGGCGCGCTCCAGCTGGCTCTGCCGCTTGGTAGAGGCGTACGACGGGTTCCGCCGCAACCGATGCGCTCCGTGCTCTACCTCTTCCGCCTCGCCCTCGTCCATCTCGCTCTCCGTCACATCGTCGTCATCGTCGCCGCCGCCGCCGCCGCCGCCGACAGGCCGCGCCTGGACGGTGACACCGTCGCCTCTGCTGCCCATCTTCTTTGAGCTGGTGTCGCCATCGACCGCCAGTTCGGGCGGAGGCGTCATGGTTTGGTATGAGTATGGATCGCCCTCGCCCAGACTGGGTCGGTTCCAGATCGACGCCCTCTCGCCGGCGCGAATCGATGCAAGCCGTGCCCCGCTGCCTGCGTCCGGGTCCTTGAGCCGGCGCTCCCTGCCTCCATCGCCGTCTTGGTGGCTGTCTTCGTCGTCGTCCGTGCCCAGCACGTGCTGGACCGGCTCGCAAGCGTCGGGGTCGCGCGGCGCTCCGTCGTCGAACTCGTCGTGCCCGTGCGCCTCGGACAGGAGGCCCTGCCCTTCGTGGTCCCCGTCGCGGTACTCGACGTAACTGTAGGGCCGCCGTCCGGCCGAGCCAACCGCAGAGTAGAGGTCGCGCTGCTTGGCCTCGTCCGGCAGCGTGCCAATGACCTTGAAGGCCATCTCGTAGGCCGCCATGGTGACGGCACCGATAAAGGCGAGGAAGTCGCCGAGCATCGGATTGCTAAACGACGGCGGCGCCGGCTCACCTCCGTCCTCTGTCCGTCGTAACAGGTCCTGGATCGTCACGGCAACGGCGCGCGTCACGAGCGATCCGGCCGCACCGACGGTGGCGTTACCGGGGACATCGTCCGAGGGCGCACCGTAGACCGGATCCACCTCCTTGGGCTGCTTGCGATGGTCGGCTCCGCCGTAGGCTACGATGATGACGCCGATACACGCCAATAGCACCGAAAAGACCTTTCTCTGGATGATGGCGCAAAACAAGCGCAGCATGGAGCAACGGACGTCGTTCAGATGCACGGATCTGAAGGGTGGCGCGGATCCACGCTCCGCTGCCACTGCAGGGCTCACCTTTTCCCACTTTTCCCCGAGGAACCAGACGGAAAATACGAGGGCCCACACGGAAAAAGTGTTGTAGATGGCGGTGATGTCGGCCATGGACGTCATGGGGACGGCCGAGTACCAGCTGAGCGCGGGCACGGTGATGCCGAGCGTGAGGATGCCGATCAGACCAAAGAGCTTGAAGGCGTTGAAGCCGACGCGGTCCTCGACCCACTTGCCGCCAAAGCCGGCGCCCGTACGTCGCTTGGATGGTTCGCCGTCCTCGAGGTCGACGTGGTTCCACTGGCCGGCGGCGTCGTGCTCGACGCCTCGACCGCTGGCCTGGCTGAGGCGGCGGCGGACGGCATCGGGCCCTTGTCGCGGGAGGGGAGCCGAGGGCGTGCGGAGCTGCCAGCGCAGGTTCTGCGAGATGAGGTGGAGGTAGTGAGAGAGGGGGTAGTGGGTGGTGTAGCAGAGGACGGCTAGATGCAGCGGCAGCAGCACCGAGAATCCGCTGTGGCCAAGGTATCTGTGCACGGCAGGAGGAGGGAGATGGGGACGAGCGAGGCGATGGCGTGGCCAGCGTCAGCGCGGTGTCGTTGTCGTGACAGAGGAGCTTGGCGGAATTGCAGGGGGATACAAGGGCGTGTGTGGTTTCCCCTTACAGGGATAGAAAGGGCTTGCGGTAGTTGAGCGCCTGCTGCACGTACTGTGCGCATTCGGTCTGCAGCGTATACGCCACGAGGCTGAGGAAAAAGGCACCGAGCGCCTACAATAAAGCGCCGAAGTGTAGCCAAGGAGAGAAAAGAGGGGAAGGGTTCGAGCTAAACGAGCGCCCGAGCGCCGCACGTCGGAGCGTAGGCAAGGGAGCGTACGCACCTTGTTTCCTCCGGGTAGGTGGATGAGCTGACGCTTGGGCTTCGACGTGGAGGTGGCATCCGAGAGGCCGCTGTCGCGCAGGGAGCGCCAGGCGGGTTGCGAGGCGGGCCTGGACATGGTGGGAGCGGGTGGGGTGGCCAAGCTCAAGCTCGAGCTGCGGAGCTTGCACGGGCTGGAACGGGCTCGAGAGCAGACGAGGGCTTGGCGTGGGGAAGGTGGCGGTGGGCTTGCCAAGGAAGGCGGACGAGGCAAAAAGGGTTGCGAGGTACGGACGAGCACGCTAGTCGTTGGACTGGTGCGGCGTAGGGAAGGGCGGTTGCGATGCTACCGTTTGGACGGCATGCGTCTGGCCTGGGTTGGCTGCTGGATAGGGGTTGTGGACGGAGGGCAGGGATTGAGATGGGGAGATGTTGGGTTAAGGGATGGCGATACGAGAGGGATGGCGATACGAGAGGGATGGAGTAAGCGGGGGATGGCGAGGATGGTCGAGGGGCAGAGATTTGTGTGTGTGGTGGGTGCCGAAGTGGGGAAGCCAAGGAGGGCGAGGTGGGAGAGGCGTATGTATTGGCGCACGCTGTCAGACGCTGCCAACGCTGCCAACGCTGCGAGACGCTGCCCGATGCTGCGAGACGCTGCCCGATGCTGTCAGACGCTGCGAGTGGGCTGCGCGCAGGCGTACATAGTTAACTCATAACCACCTGATAACTTGATTATGGGCCGACGTGGTGAGCTCAAGCTGATTCTTATTGTTATTCTTATTTTCACTTGCATCTAACTAAACAAAACAAGATGGCTGATCCTATTCTGATTGCCAGGGATTGTGTGGTGGTGGTTGATGAGCGCGTCGCAAGCCCAAGCGTCCTGCGGACATATGCTGCTTTGCCTTGGGCATGGGTTGAAAGCTGCACAACTGGTTATTGCGATTACATGCGATTGTATGCAAATTACCTCGGTGCTTGGCTAGGCTGCACTCGAGCTCTAACCACGCACCGCCACTCGCACTTAACTATGACTTGTTAGTCATAGCGCACAGGCCCGCAACCACGTCGCAAAACGCACGTCCAACCCATGCACGCCTGTTGCCCTTCTTCAACTTCGTCTTCCCCTCCATCCACCGCTCCTTTTTCGCCTAGCTTCCTCCTTAGGCCCAAAACCCACCATGTCGACCGCCGCCGCGCCACCCTCGCTCCTGCCGCCCGACCTCCAGGCGCTCCGATCCAGCTTCCTTCGCTCCCACGCCGAGATCCACTCCTTCCAGCTACCCCGCCTCTCGGCCTGCTCCACCCTCGCCCACCTCGCCGACTACGAGTCCGAAGTCAACGCCTCCCTTGACGGCCTCAAGCGCACCTTCACCCAGCTCCAACTCGCCATCGACGACGCAGACACCCCATCCGAACGCAACGCCCTCGCCCAAACCTGCAGCCAACTCCGCCAAGAGCTAGATACGTGAGTGCCCAACCCCTTTCCGACACTTCTGCGCAGCCCACCTCGCATCCGTCGATAGCTACTGACGCAACTGAGGCGCTTGTACGGCAACAGCACCCGGCAGGCGACGAGAAAGGCGCTCGTGTCCGCCCGCCGCAACGTCGAGAATGCGCGTACCTTGGAGGCGAGGCAGGGACTTCAGCTCGCAGCGGATAGCGCAAAGCAGAGGACTGGCGGTCGCGGAGGCGCATCCAGGTGAGTAGGGGGCGCGCAAGCTTCGAGCCTCACCACCGCCTCATGGGTCGACGTACGCGCACCAACGCTTCTCTTTGCAACGTCTCCGCTTTGCCGCCTCGCCCGCTCCTTGCTTCCCCTCTTGTGCTCGCCGGTGTCCAGCGGCGAAGACAAGTTGGTAACAAAGTCGCAAGACGTCACCGACGCGCTCCGCCGCACCGTCACCCTCATGTCGGCCGAGCTGGAAAAGTCGGCCCTGTCGTCGTCGCTGCTCGAGGAGTCTTCACAGACACTGACGACGCTCTCGTCGCAGTACGGTTCGCTGTCGACGCTCATGGCCAACTCGGCGCACATCATCAAGACCATGGAGCGCGAAGACCTGATCGGCAAAGGGATGCTGGTCGCCTCGATGCTGTTTTTTATCGGCTGCGTCGGCTACATCCTCTACGTGCGCCTCATCAGCCGCGGATTCGGCATCATCGCCTTCTTTTGGCGCCTGTTCGGGTTTGGTAGGCTGCTCGGAAGCGGCAGGTCGGCGGACGAGGTCAAGAACAAGATCGACTTGGTACGCAAGGGCGTCGAGGCGGCGAGCACGACGGCGCTCGGCAAAATGGCGAGGCAGGCGGTCGAGTCGCTATCTCCGGCCGTGGTGGGTACGGCTATCGCCACCGCGGCTGGGACGGCCAGTACCGGTAGCCCCACCGTTGGAGGGGAGGTCGAGGCGACGCCGACGATCTTTGATGCGCAGGACGTGCTCGAACAGGACGACGAGCTGGTCAGGACAGTGGTGCCCGAGGACCTCTACGACGGCGATCGGGCCACCTTGACGCGCCAACATACGTTGCCCACCGAAAGGGTCGAGCTCTGAAGCCGGTCGAGCGCCGCCCAACCAAGCCTGCATTACGCCACAAATCGCTCTTCTTTGCCCTTTTGCTACGGGTCTGTCTTGCCAGTTCGACACGAGCCTCGACGTCGGTCGGTCGGCGTCGAGCGTCGTCCCTTTTTCCCCTGCTTTGCACCACACGTGACGGGACTCTTAGACCGCTTTTATCATCATGTATCACCATCGTCATCCCAACACAGAGCCTCGCGTCGCTACGAATACGGAAACAGTGTTTTCTTGTACAGGCGGGAGCGTGCGACCTTGGCAAAGTGCAGAGGTGTGTCTATGCCGAGACGGGATCTTGGGTGGCGATCTTGGCTTCGGCGGTTGGTGCGGTGATGACCTTGTTGCCCAGGCGGGGCGCGGAAGCGGCTGTGACGAATTCGGTGGGGACGGGGAGCTTGGCCGAGGCGAGCCGGAGCGCTATCGAAGTTCGGAAGGAGAGATCAGGGTGGAAAGTTGGGACCGTTGGGGATGTCAGTGTCGCACACGCGCTAGAGCCCGATCCCTTCTTCTGAGAAAGAGAGGGGAGCAGGTAAAGGCAGGGGGGGACACACGCGGGGGTGGGGGAACTCACCTTCCTTGGCCACCTCTTGACGGATCTCGACGGGACCTCCGATCTCGAAAATGACCTTGCCCATCGTGGCGCTAGGCGCGTGGACGACGACGGGCGAGGAAGAAAGAGGGGTTCATGATGCGTAAGCTCGCGTGTCCTACCTTCTCCTCTCGCTGTTTGACTGGTGGACGCGCATCGCAAATCGAGGCGAGGAGGGGGGCAGACATAAAGCAGGAAGGGCGCAGAGGGATCGGAGAGGCTCACCTGCAGGCCCAGTACTCAAAGGCGCCCTTACCCTTACCCATACGCGTCTCGTTACCCTTGACGCAGACGGGGATATCGGGAAAGACGCGGAGGAAGACCTGAGCGCCCTTGATGACCTTGAGCTTGCGCTTGAGTGCGGTCTCTGCGGAGACGAGCTGCTTTGCGGTGAGCTTGGCGGGGGCGAGGAGGCGGAGACCATAGACGCCCTCCTGGACGGTAGTGCCCTTGAGCGAGCCGCCGGTGTTGAAGGGGAGGCGGATCTTGTGCGCCTTGCGGTACTTTGTGCGGCGAGGCGCCAGCTGCGAGCGGTGGCGCACCGCACCGAGCGACGCGGAGACGGAGGGCGCGGTGCGCGCCGGCAAGAGGGCGGGTCTTGAAAGCGGGAAGGCGAAGGCGGCGGTGGTGGTGATGGGGGAGCGGGCGGAGGTGAGGCCCAGGCGGGCGAAGGACGAGGTTATTGATGAGAGCATGGCGGGTGCCGTATATATGTGTGCGCGTGCGAGACGGGTCGGCAGAGAGGGAGAAGAGGAGGATGAGGACGAGCAGCGGCGCGGTGGTGGGCGTGGACGATGTGGGGCAAAGGGACCAACTTTGTACAGCCAACTTTTGGGGTTGGAATAATTCTTAATTGCCGATGGGCGCGCAAGGCGAAGCGCGGTTCCGAACAGAGAGAGAGCGAGGGGTTGAGAGAGGGGAATGAGAGAGAGAGCGGAGAAAGAGAGAAAAAGAGAGAGAGAGGAGAAAAAGAGAGGCAGGCAAAGGCAGCGCCTCGACGCGCCCCTCAAACGCTGCACTGACTGGGAACGTTGGAATTTTAGACTTGCAGAGAGGGGCTGCCAGGCTGCAGCTCAAAGCCCAAACCAAAGCCAAAAGCGGGCACGAGCGGCGGCCTGAGGTGAGCTTAGATACTGACAACTGTATGTGGTTGTGTTACAACGCTTACAACGCTTACTACGCTTATTACGCTTACGACGCTTACGACGCTTACGACGCTTACTACGCATACTTACTACATACTCGTACTGCACCCGCTACTACGTCGCAGTGCGCCAAGAAGCTCCACATGCGCCCCGCCGTCGGTGTGCGTCGTCATCGGCCACCACCACCCACGCACCACTCTGCCCGCTGCTATCAACCTCTCCTCTCCTCTCCTCGCCTCGCCTCGCCTCGCCTCGACGCCCAAGCCCACAAACCCTCGTCGCGTGCCAACCACGGCCCGTGCTCCCTCACCACCAACCCCCATCCCGACCCTTATACTTACCCTCCTGCTCGCGACACCGATGTCGACCGCGGACCGCGTCTACGAGCAGCAAAACGACCAAGCCCTCGACGCCCTCTACTCCAAAGTCTCTTCCCTCCGTTCCGTCACCCTCGACATCCACGACGACTCGCAGCGCCAGCGCACCGGCCTCCTCGCCACCACCTCGGACCAGTTTGACAACTTTGGCAACTCCCTCTCCCGCACCTCGGGCCACTTTACCCGCACCCTCGCAAACGGCGCCAGGAACCACCGTCTCACCCTCTACATCGTCGCCGCATTCGTCGGCCTCTGGCTCCTCTGGAAGCTCTTTAGGTAGAGCACGAATCGGCACATTCTACCCAGAGAAAAAAATAACATGGTCGCGTCCACTCTGGCCGTGGCGCTGCGAGCGAGGCAGAGCGGCAAGCTTTGCGAGGCGGCGGTCGCGCCGCTGTTTCGAGCTGCGGCGGTACAGCCGTCACGGACCACCATCCGGGCTGCCAGCGGCGTCTCTTTTGATCTGCACCGCAGCAGCCCGACCACCGCCCTGCGGACCCCGTCCCGCCTTATGTCGCCCGTACACAGGCCGCATCTTTGCTTCAGCTCCAGCTCTACCGCCTCTTCATCGTCGCCGCCTTCGTCTTCGTCGCCGCTCAAGTCGTGTGCGTCGTGCGGCCAAGCGCAGCCGCTCGAGTCGCTCTCGTGCCCCTCGTGCTCGAGCATGCAGCCGCTCCCGTCGGACATGGACTACTACAAGGCGCTCGACCTCGACCTGTCGCGCGTCGGCCGCGGCGGGTGGGACATCGATACGACCGAGCTCAAGCGCGTGTGGCGGTCGCGCATGGCTGTCACGCATCCGGACCGCATGAGCGGACGCAGCGAAAAGGAGCAGCAGATCGGCGCGCAGCAGTCGGCGCTCATCAACCGCGCTTACGAGACGCTGCTGAGCCCGCTCAAGCGCGCCCAGTACCTGCTCAAGAGGCACGGCACCGACGAGGTCGGAGAGGCCGACTCGCTCGAGGATCCTGAGCTGCTGATGGAGGTCATAGAGCTGCGCGAGAGGCTTGAGGAGGCGCAATCGGAACAGGAAGCGGCCGACGTTAGGGAAGAGAACCGAGGTGAGCGTGCGGTATAGCCGGGTTTTTTTTTTTTTTTTT
>JALNIF010000269.1:0-11406 GCA_026284005.1 Thecaphora frezii | reverse complement strand
CCGGTCGACCGTTCGCCCGATGTGGTGTCGTCGCCCGATTCCTCAACTTAGTCGTGTTCCCATCGGCGCATCGGCGTCGCCCAATTCCTCATCTACTGGCTCCCATCAGTTCAGGATACCGGTCCTCTCGTCGGCAGGTCTGCGTTTCGTAGTCGTTCGTCGTTCTGGCTAGCCGTGATCGTGTCGGCGTCGAGGATGCTGTCTTGCGGCGTGGGTGGCAAACACCGGCGGCCGGCTCGGTCGTTCAGAGTAGCGGGAATGGTGATGGTAGGATTCTTCAATCCACTTGTGCTGTACTTTACCGTACATATCGTTCCCCTCCTTTCTCTCCTTTCGCTCTCCTCTCGAGGACGGTGATCGGTTCCGATCGGCTTGTAACTTGACCCCACTTCCGGGTTCGATCTCCGAATCCTGTTCCTTCTAACCAATCATTGTCCTCCAATCCCAGCTCGTTTGCCACCACCTCGGCCCCGATCCCCTCGCCCGCGACGAAGTTCTTCCCCATCTGCACGTCTTTGCCCGATCCCCCGGCTGGCGCATCGTCGTCGCCCGATCGTTCAACTCCATCTCTCTCTCACACACATTTTCTCCCTTCCATCCCAACCCCAGCTCCCCCTTCCCTCCCCCGCCTCTTGGGTGCCCGGTGTACGCTGTACTTGTCGCTTCACAGCTGCAGGACAATCACGCAACCCATCCCGCACCTCTACTGACCACGAGCCAAGACGGGGCGAGGCTGCAATGCGCCCGAGTGGACCGAGACGGGGAGAGCGGGTGGCGTGCGAGACTCACAACAAGCAGAGCCAAGTGGGAAAGCGTGCATTCCCAGATCTGAGAAGACCCTGTAGCACCGCGATGGGAGCTGGAAGCGTGGGTTGTATGCGGCCATGATGAGGGCGACTTGTTCACGGTGGAGCCAACCCAAGCAAGCCCATTAGCAACCGCAGCTAACGTGGTTAGGCCGACGGTGGGTAGAGGACTCGCAGACCGTGAAGCATAAAGCTGTATCCGCTAGACGCCCATCGGCCAACCGCAATCCACCTGCCAACCCAGTCCGAATCGCATATCATCCGCAGCAAAGCGCAAGTGCCCATTCGAGCACCACTACGTCCAAGCCAAAGCGGACGAGGGTAGCCCTAAGCCAGCCCTGTGGCCAAGTAGCACAACACCGTTTGATTTGACAGAACAAACCCATCGTCTCGCCAGATACGACCATGCCCACCCACCCACACTCCGCTCAAGGCGCACGAATAGCCTCGATCCGTTCAAAGAGCCTGGCTGCTTGCAAATGGTAGTCGACTTGGACGTATGGCAACCAGAAGGGAGGATTCGGTAGAGGTAGGATGAGAGCGGGCGATGAACCGGAACCGTCGAGTGGGAAAGAGGCACCGAGCAGCAGGCGAGCGACAAAGACGAGCACAAGAGAGATCGAGCAGTAGAATAGCGATGGAGCGTTAGGAAAACAAAGACGAGCCAAGAAACCTCGCAAAAGACAAATCGAGCGGCAACGGAGCGCCAAAGATGGAAAACCCTCGCAGCAGCCCAGCTCTCTCCTCTTTGGGCGATGGCGCTGCTCCCGCCCCCACGCAATGCCAAGTGTCGTAGCCGTGCTACCGTCGTGGCGCTCCAACACCGGCGCTAGTTGTCCACCCTTGCAACCTTGGCCGGGCCTTTGCCCTTCAAGCAGCTTGGTCTGTTACCGAAAAGCAAGCAAAGCCAAACCCAAAGCAAACGCAAAAAAGGCCACCGTCATGGTCAACTCTCCCGTGCGACTCGACCGTGCTTTCCCCGACTGCCACTGACCAAGGTAGCTGCTCTTGATGCATTTTGCTGGTACCGCCGGGGAAATGGAAGCCAGACGACTGCAAAGGGGTTGACGAGGGTGGTTTAATCGCATTTAACCACGCCATCTCGCTGACCCTCTTTGCATCCTCCGGCAGAGCCAGTGCCTTGGTTTTTAGGGTCTCCCCCCCTTCCTTGGTCAGCTTAAACGTGCCCTCCCTCCAAAATCCCGCTAGGGTCTTCTTCATCTGACCCACGGCGACCTTCCACTGCGACTTGTCTTGTATCGACACAGCGATGATGCGAGCGTATTTATTCGCTCGTTTCGCCGGCGGATCGATGAAATGGATGGCGTAACCATGCACCGTAAATGAGTCTGTTGGTGAAGCCACCTCTTCAAACACGCCTTTTCGGTCGTAGCGGCGCATGGGAGGCTTGTTCAAGCTTTTCAATACCTCTTTGGGGTTTTTGGGTTCGCTTGACGGCGGATGGCCTTCAAAGCTATAGATCTTTCCCACTTTCCCTTTCTCAAGCAAGCGAATCTGCCGCGCCTCGTAGAGCCTCCTCACCCAGTTAAACAGCGGTTGGTCGCCATAAACTTCCCAGCCCTTGGCGTCTTGAGGGGATTCCAACTTCCCGGTTTTGACTTTGCTCAATTTTGCCAGCCGTCCCGGCGAGAGGAGATTTTCTCCCTCCTCTAGCAGACTCTGTTCGAGCGCCGTCAAATCGCTTTGCACCATCTCGGCTTTGGCGCCCAGCGTGTTTGCGGCCGCCCGAGCTGGGCGCCCCTCCATCTGAGTATAGCCCATGTCCTGCATGCCAGCTTGAGCGCCGCTGCCCAACCTCGTTATCTCCCCATGCTTCCAGTGCCGCAGAGCCCCACTCCCAACTTTGGGCGAGTAGGCAACGTGGCCGAACATGGTGGATTGGGGGTAGAGGTGGCCCAACGCCGAGGGTTGGTGGTAGTTGTGCTCAACCCTGGGGAGACCATTGTGGCCGTACGTGGCGGTTGGGTGGTACTCGGGCTGTAAAGTGGGGGCATAGCCACCTTGGATGAGCGTGAAGTCCTGTCCAGGAGCGCCATCGAGGCCAAACGTGGTGGTTTGGTGGTAGTCGACGGGCTCAGCATGATGAAGAGAGCCACCGTGGCCAGACTCGGAGAGATATCCGGGGTAAAAGTTCGGAGCATCGGAAAAGTAGATGAGGTGGGCGTTCGGATCGACGTTTTCCGGAGGCATCCATCCTTGGCTGTAGGTCGGAGGCGGCAGCAGGTTGACATGTCGGTTTAGGGCGTTAGTGTGGTCGGTAGCAGCGTGGCTTACAGCCTTAGCCACATTGTCAATCGTCTCGCCAACCGCCAGGCCAAAATTGTTGGTCGTGGGTGCGGCGACGACCAAGGTGGGGCCATCGATTCGCTGCAACACGAAGGCGCCCAACGCGAGCATCGGGATGTGCGGGGTGACCGACAAGACGTGTTGAAGGCGCATGGTTCCTTTAGGCGACACGGCAATCTCCCCAGGCCGGCGTGGCGAGGAAGGGGAAAAGGGTCAAAGAGGCTTGGAAGGGAGGTGTTGTGGGACAAAGGGGTCGTTGAGAGGGACGGAAGAGGGGAAAGAGAGTATTGGGAAAGGGTGAGGGGCAAAGGGACAAGCGCAGAGAGAGAGAGAGATAGAGAGAGAGAGATAGAGAGAGAGAGATAGAGAGAGAGAGATAGAGAGAGAGAGATAGAGAGAGAGAGATAGAGAGAGAGAGATAGAGAGAGAGAGATAGAGAGATAGAGAATGGGTTGGAGCGAGAGGGGGGGTGGGGGGGAAGAGGGGAAAAACAACGAGGGTGTGCGCACTTTTTATCGCTTCCGTGGATGTACGGTTATGAGTGCGGCTGGCGTGGCCAAACAGGGCAATTCCAGCTAGCCGTGAGCGTGAAGAGGAGGGGTAAGAGGAGAAAGAGAGACTGCGCGCCTGCCTCGCCAGCACGGCTGTGCGTATCGCCAGAGCTGAGAGATCCCACTTATCCTGTGCGTATAGCCAGAGGGCCCCACTGCACGCATGGCGACACGTCCCGCTGCCCGTATATCCAGAGCTCCTACTGCGCGAAAGACCAAACAACCACTCCCACACCCATTCCCACCGACACTGCGACAGTAATTGTAACTCTAACTGGCACCCTTCGGCAATTCTCTTACCGCACCCCCCTAACCCACTGCATCTCAAATTATATCTTCTAATCTGGTGGTACACCCTAACGGCTATTGCTATGTGGCGAACCTAGTCCAGTCTCAGCAATTGTCTCCGCTGCCCGTTGAGTTTTTACCGTCAACCTCCCCTGCTCTCTTCGCCTGGGTGCAGGCTTGTGCCGTGCTACGCGTACCGAAGCCATCGTGGCGTGGCTTTATATCAAGTCGGGCGTTTTGTTCCGGTGGTACTTGCCGTTTCCCTAAACCTAAATGGGGTGGTGACCACCCCTTTTTTAGATGGGAAGGGGTGCTGCTACATGCGCTGCGCTGGCCACCTCATATCCTTGTCACCGGATCAAAGCCACGGCTACCTGCTCGTGTCGAGGTGCCTCTCGGGGCCCCTTTTGCTTCTGGAACAGTGACGATGTTTCGGCCGAGCGTCGACGCTTATTAAGTTGAGGAAACGGGCGACGACAGCACGGTAACCGGAAGGCATTCCATCGGTTCTGGAATGGAAGGAGGAACTCGGGAGAGCTACATCGGGGCCAAGGATCGAGCGCATGAAAGTACTTCGATCGATCGGGGTAGATAGGGGTTACCGTGCCCGTTCGTTGTCGGTCGTGGTCACAGGGGCCTTGAAGGATAAGGAGAATGATGATGGTATTCATAACACAAGTGCTGAGTTGGTCTCGCCCTACGGTACAGTTTGATCCCTCATCCTCCCCCCTGACTTGTTGTTACAGGAGGCACAAATATGGACCACCAGGGCCTGCCTGTAGATGGAGGGTAATGGAGGAGGCTGTAGCAAAGGTGGACCAAGGAGATTGGATCAGGAACATGTTCCAAAACGGGCATGACCAGTTCCCAGCTGGGAACAAGCCAGGGCAGTGCTGTAGTGCATTCCCATCCAAGGGGAACAGGTTGCACAGCAGTTCAGGAGGACTGGAGCCAGAAACCTGGAACCAGCCTTAGAGGCTACGTGACCGGTTCCAGGAGACCAGGACCAGCCACAGATGTGACATGGCCGGTTCCAAGCGACTGGGAACCAGCCTCAGAGGAGATGTGACTAGTTCCAAGTACTGGGAATCAGCCTCAGGTGTGCCATGGCACATTCCAAGTTGAGGAGTGCAATGGCAATGGAGCCAAAACGACAACAATCAGGATCAAACACAGGATCGGGAACGGGAAGGAGAGGGATGGACCCAAACGATGGACCAATCTGGGACCAAAGAAGGGAATGAACACACCCATACAACTGAGGGATTGTTCCATGCAGGGGGGCAAAAAATCTTCCATTGTTCCGCAAAGATGTGCAGGACCAATGAATGTACATAGAGGAGGATCTGGATTGCCATTGTAATGATCAACCACCATCCATCCTGTCTCCCCCGCTCCTGGTGCCTATGCTGCTGCCTGACCGTGCCCATGGGCCCCTCCATCACAGTAACCCCCAGATGAACCGGTACGGTTGATGTCAAGACAAACAAAGATACAATTGAGCACGACACACCCCATGCACCATCAGATGAGAACAACCATACATTACAACTTTCCAGGTTCAGAGGCCTGGGAGGCCATATCTACGCTGGCAGTGCCGCTTCTTAGACTGGACCCCCATCCAGTCTAGTCAATCATACACAGTGTTAGCTCTACCTCGTGGAGCTTGATGCCTCTGTACCACAGTACTAGCAATCCCACCTCCTATACTCTGCCATACTTTCTGCCTACAGCATACAACAGCACTCGTATGCCCATGACAGATCTGCCACTGCCACTAGTCGCTCCAGCCTCTGGCGAGAGCACCGATAACAATGTCCATCCCTCAGTTCTACAGGAACACACTCCAGCCGCACTGTAACACGTTCCCAGTAACGGGAACATGCTGTTACAGGTGGACCCCGGCATCGAGGGTGATTTGGCCGAGGGAGTTGGAGCCACTTGTTTGGGCAGATTAAGTCGCTCCCAAAGCATGGGGTCCCCCTACCTTGGTGCTCACACCAGAGGCTCACGTGTGACTGGTACTTGGGTGCTGGGGTTGTGCCATCTGAAGTGTTGGTGAGTGCTGTTTGCCGATGCTGCAGGTGTGGGGGTTGTAAGGCTTGGGAATGGTAATGGTATAGGTTGCTATGCATTGTAGTCACAGGCCCTGAGCTCTCCACAGACTGATGCATCGATGTGGCAAGCTAACAATGGGCGTGGTATTGACAGTTGAAAGATTGGGTTTGGAACTATCATTGTTTGTCAAGCTGTGGTTGTCTTCTGGTGCATGGTGTAGATGTTGTCGGGTCGTGGTGGTGAGGTCGGTGTTGGTTACAAGAGGGAATGGTTTGAGGGGTGCTACCGGTACAGGTCTGTCATATGATGATGGTGATATTGAAACAACAAAACTGTGGTCCCAGCCACTCTACATTACATTGGTTCCCTTCCCTTCTGCTCTCCTTGTTCAACAGACTTCTGGAAGCTCACAGCTTGTGGGCAGTTTGTCTCACCATTTCATGCAAGTCAACAGAACCCCCAATTGGCCACTGTGTATCCCTTCTCAGGTTTGATCCCTGGCCTTGGAACCGGTCGACCATTCACCCAATGTGGCATCGTTGCCTGATTCCTCAACTTTGACTAGACTGGATGAGGGGCATCCAGTCTGGGTGGTGAGGTGGGCTTGCTATATATACATGCATGGGACTAGCCTCATAAGCTCAGCCCTATTGTCTATCTACACTAGCCATCTGGCAGCATTGTCCCCCTGGCACACCCCCACCGGCAGCCCCTATTGGGCCTCTTGCTGGCTGGGTCCTCTAAGCCTACCTACACTATTGGAGCCGATAACCATATGCTACTACACCTTGCCCTCTATGCTATTGAGCCTAGGCTGGGAGCGACTTATCCTGGTGTGGACAAGTCAGTTGAAAGTTAGTGGGACATGCCATGTCAGTGCCAGCTGCCACCAATCATCCCCTGACATGTCACCTGTATTTAGACTTCTAGCTCCTCACTTGTCTCCTCCCTCCTGATTATCATCATCCACAATCAACCTCAGGAATCCAGATCACCCCTGTCCTCACCGTCTAACTAAGTCTCTCCTGCCAACAGCTGGGAGCGACTTATTCTGGCTGAACAAGTCTCTCCCATCTGGACACTAACATCTACCTCATCTCCATCCTGGAGCAGCTTCCAGGTTGGCTTCTGGCATGGACCTCCAGTACCTCCGGTACAGCCCTGACACAAGTTGAGGAATGCAACCAAGCGCACATCTGGTGACTAGTCATCTTTTGTGTAGCAGTTTGGACCTCACTTTTCAACTACACATGCCAGAGACTCACTGTAACCGGTTCCCACCCAGGAATGGAGCACCACCATTACACTTGTCTCATCATGCACACACAGTTGCTGACCAATTCTCTGCCTGCATGATGGTCATCAGTGGGCTCAATCTACCTTCTTGCTCAGACCCATTAACCCCTATCTACCCCGATCGATCGAAGTACTTTCATGCACTCAATCCTTGGCCCCAATGTAGCTCTCCCAAGTTCCATCTTCCATTCCAGAACCGATGAAATGCCTTCCAGTTACCATTCTGTCATAGTTAGACAGTGATGATAGGGGTGATCTGGATTCCTGAGGTTGATTGTGGATGATGATAATTAGGAGGGAGGAGACAAGTGAGGAGCTGGAAGTCTAAATACAGGTGACATGTCAGGGGATGATTGGTGCCAGCTGGCACTGACATGGCACGTCCCACCAACTTTCAACTGATGCAACATTCTTCAACTCTGCATGGAACCTTTTCTCAATCGCACAGGTGTGGTTGCTCCTTCATTCAACTCCGGGCCAGCCCCCTGTTTGATTCCATCAGTCTCCTTTTCCTCCCAATCCCCCATGTTGTCTTCGATCCCGATCATGGTCCTAGTTAGACGGTGAGGTCGGGGGTTGATCTGGATTCCTGAGAATGATTGTGGTTGATGATGATCAGGAGGGAGGAGACGAGTGAGGAGCTGGAAGTCTAAATACAGGTGACGTGTCAGTGGATGATCGGTGCCAGCTGGCACTGACGTGGCACGTCCCACCAACTTTCAACTGTCGTTTCGGTTCCGTCACCGTTGGATTCCTCAACTTAGCTCTCCTCCCCTCTTCCTTGTTGAGAAATGCAACCAAGCTCGCACCTGATGACTGGTCAACTTTTGTATAGCGGTGCATGCCCCTCTCCTCAACTTACCTTACCTCCCAACCCCTCTTTCTTGCTCATCGTTATCCCTCGCCTACCGCTCCATCGCTATCCTTCTGCCTGACCCCTCTTCTGCTCGTCAGTTCCGGTCCACCACCATCCTACACGTCGTACCTTTCCCCAACCCTCTTTTTTCGATCTACCCAATCCCACTCGTTCCCAAGCTTCCAAGTCGACTGCAGTTTGAAACCAGCCAAGCACATGCTTGAACCGATCGAGGTGGGCCCGTTGGCAAGAGGAACAAAACGATAGGCCGGTTGGCAAGGCGAACAAAACGATGGGCCCGTTGGCAAGAGGAACAAAACGATGGGCCCGTTGGCAAGAGGAACAAAACGATGGGCCCCCAAAACCAAGGTTAAGATTCGAAGGCGGTGTTCAGCTTTTAGGAAACAACCCGTGACGACGGTGCGGGTGTTTCAAACCGACGCTGCCTTGCCCGGCAGCACTCAATGGCAAAGGTAGGTGTCCGTGTAGTTGGCCGCCAGTTGGCAAGCAGAGGAAGGCGGAGCAACCTTCCAGCATCAGCAGCCGGGCAGCGCCCGAGTTTTCTTGATGTATACCTCCATGGGGCCTTGGTTCAAGATATAAAACCAGGTCCTAGCAAGCCCCCCCCATTTGCACCCCTCTAACTTGCCTTTCCTCCTTCCTTCAGACTACACATCAAACATAGTCTTTTCCAAGGCTCGCAGAATGCGGTTCCTCGCTTTGAGCCTCGTCCTGCTCCCCCTCGCGACGAGGCGCGCCTCTGCTCAGCCTGGTGTGAACGAATTAGTCGATGCTGGACGCCAAACGGCTGAAGGAGGCTTAGACAACCTCGAAAACCTGGCTTTGTCGTTACAGCCACAAGGCCTCAGGGGCAACTCTCGATCTTCCAACTTGCAACAACCCATCCACCTTGGCCATCTACGCTTTCCACAGTATGCTGTCCAGCAGACCCACCCATCGTATCTCCCGGGGTCGCTCTATTCGCAGATTGGTCCGACGTCCCGCTACAATCCGTACAACGTTCATCAGCATGACGGTGAAAACCCCCTCCAGGTCTTTCCAACGGAGCAACCGCTGCACGTCTTTCAACAGCCCTACCATTCAAATCAACCACCCCTACACACCACCGCCACTGTCCCCAACATGGTCATTGAACCGGAGTTGATCTCCGAACTCAGGTCCACACACAGCATGAAGGGTCACAGGGTCGATATGCTTGAGCCCAATGCCCAGTACCGGTTCACTGGCATACCTGCACAAGCCCACCAGCCCCTCCACATTGAGGAGCACAACAACTTAATGCCAAACTCTTTCGACACTCCTCAATCCCCGATGCATTGGGACGCAACCGACCTGAGGCCTTCTTCGCCAGACCAGCGTGGCACTCGTCCCACGAAAGCCGTGGCAAAGCAGCTTGAACACCTATCGGACAAGGAGTTGACCGATGCCAAGGTTCTCAGCATGGAACCAGTGTATGACAAGTTGCAAAAAAAGGTGGAGGAGGTGAAAGGCTTATTCGAAGTGCGAAAGGCGAATGAAAGATTGTTAGAGGAACACAAGAAGTGGAGTAAGACGTTGAGATTTTCCAATCCAACTGATGAGCAACGCAAGGCCATCTTGGACATCCTTCAAGCACGATTCCAGTTGGATCTCGAAATCGATCTTCAGTCCTCGCATGTCCAAGGCTCCAGCTCGCAGCCCTTGGAAGCTCTCAACAACAACCTCAAGCAAGACATCAAGTCGATCCAACTAAGTCCCCTCAAATCCAATGAATACAATAATGCCAGGGCCAACTTTGCAAACGTTCGCAAAATATGGGAAAAACCAGAAAAAGAGGCTTGGATTTTGCACCGAGTCAAAATGGATTTCTTCTATTTCGACATTGGAGATTACCGCATCAAAGTGACAGCAAAATCAAACCATGGCACGGAACTGCAACACAAATCCATGATGTTCGACGTTGCAGCCGTTTGCAAACCGAACCTCTCCGAACCTTGTCTCAATATCCTTATCGGCTTTGCTTCTATCAGCGAAAATCTTTTGCAAGCTGTCAAGGTTTGGGATGCCAGGCGTCTCGAGGAGTGTTTGGGGTTGACAAAAACACCCCTTGACGGCATTTTAGCGGTGGAGCGCAGTGTCAAGATGAAACGCAAATACTTGGGGAAAAGCAAGGTGAGGAAGGAAGAAGGGAGCGGAGGCATGAGTGGAGTGCAACGCTTGGACGGAGATGGCAACGTACTGCGTGTCGGAGGACAAGGATTCGGAGCGGGACCCGGGGGATATGGAGTAGGACAAGGAATGCCAGTTGTGGGAGGTGAACAATATGGAGTAGGAGGCAGGGAAGATGTAGGAGGACTCGGGAGATTTGGAGGGTACGAGGGTGTTGGAGGAGGTAACGGGGAATATGGAGAAAGACACGGAGAATATGGAGGAGCAATGCAAGGCTTTGGTGTAAACCGAGGATACGGGGGATATGGAGGAGCAGAAGGAATGCCAGGATTGGGAGGTGAAGGATATGGAGGAACGGGAGGCTTTGGTCAGTACGGGGTACATGGGAGGCTAGGGAGATAAAAGTGCAAGCGAAAGCAAAGATGCCCCCACCTCATCTTGAGCTCAGCATCGCAGCTCGACTTTGACATTCTATGCGTCCATTTGTTGGTTGTTATCTCGAACTTGCTACGCTCTTTTAGTTTTATCTTGTCTCCATCCACTGCCGAGGCCACTCCAACTCTGTCGCCACACGTACCCGTCGCTATACTCGTAGTGTGACACTGGCTCTTGACTCTCTCTCACACGCACACATACACTCTCATTCACGCACACACACACTCTCTCTCTTCCATCCCGATCCCAACCTCAACCTGCCTCTGCGCTCTCTCCTTCCACAGAGTGCACGGTGTACGGTGTGCTTTGCTCAAAGCACAGGCGAAACCGTGCAAGCCTGCCTACGCGTGCGGTTTCTCGTCGCTTTACTCCTGCGATCCACTCCCCTCCACCCCTTTTCGTGTAGGAGTGATGGTGTCGGGATAGTTGAAGCCTCACTTTTCAACTCCCTCGAGTCTTCACTACCCCTATCCTCGTGCGATCGCTTTTCAATCATTCCTCTAGAGTCGTCGGCTTTCTCGGTTCCGGCCTGAGTGCTGGTTCAAACCACTCCTCTGTTGTAAAGTCGTCTTCTATTGTCGCTGCTGTGTTAAACGGGTTCTCTAACGTCGGTGCGGTTTGTTGCTCTGTCGTCGACGTC
>JALNIF010000262.1:0-15517 GCA_026284005.1 Thecaphora frezii | reverse complement strand
GTTGCACACAAATGCACTCAACACTTGCCTTGAATAGTGTTGTATTACTGTAAACTCAAAAAGATTCCTTCCACATCCTGGTCTTGACTATGAGTCAAATCAGATTATTTTCTAAGAAAGCAATACATTCTGGGATATACATCCTTTGGAAAAGATAAAAGAACAATATGTATTGCAGCAAGATCATTTATATAATGTTATGACGGTCAATCAAGACGGACACTTTGGCCGAGTGGTCAAGGCGTATCCCTGCTAAGGATATGCTCGAAAGAGCGCGAGAGTGCGAATCGAAACCTCAGGTGTCGAAATCCAGCACATTACACTGTAGTGCCCAGTCCTCTTTTTTAATATTTTACTATTGTTACACAAATCACACCTGGACAGTCCATACCAGTACAGGAACACATTAAGCAAGGGTGATGGGGCATTCCCATAGTGCAGGAACAGGTTTTGGCAGACCTATGGCAGTTCTAACAGTGGTGCTGCATTCTTGGCAGGAACTTGTTAAAGGGAGGCTGTAGCAGTTGAAACTTTCAAGTCATGTAGTTCCTGTTGGCTGTTTGATCCTTGATCTGGGACTGCTTTCCTGGGAGCATTGCTGCTGATGGTTGGTCCTTTGCGTGGGTGAGGGTGGATGATGTATATGATAGTATTGAGCTGAGACCCATAGGGCTCAGTTCTATACAATATATGTTTGTTGGCTCTCCTCCTCCTCCTCCTGTCCAGCCCTCAACTCTTTGGTTTAATCTCTGTCTGGTCCTGTCAACCAATCACTTTCCTCTGTTTTGGTTTGTTTATCCCCTGCTTTGGCCCCAATTCCTTTGGTTTTGAGGGAGCACATCTTCAACAGTGCACTGACAATGCCTGATTCCTCAACTGATGGTGGTGAGAGAAGATGAAGGGAGCGACTGGATGAGCTGAATAGTTATACAACAGGACAAGGCAGGCTGACTCCTTTGCTTCTCCTTCGAGGGTGGGTCAAGTTTGGGCATGGGAACCATTGCCCTTCCCTTTGTTGCACCTTCCTGACATCGATCCTCTTCTGTGGCTAGAGCTATTTTTAGTCCTCCACAGCACAACAACATGGAAACCCCAAGAAAACTTGTTCCCTGACCATAACTCCGCTTGGTCTCACACAGCTCTGGACAGTGAGAGGGCAACTGGAAATGGGGGTTTGTGGGGGTCACTTGAAACCCACTAGGCCTTGCATCCCCCACTCATGAGAGATTGCAACCAGAAATGAGGGTCAGCAGGGTTGCTTGAAAACAAACTTCTGATGCATGTGCACCAGTGACACCACCTGCACCTTGGTCAGCATGCTCTTGCAACCTCTGTGAGCCTGTTGTAATGTCGTTCTCTTGGTCTCTTAACTTTGTTGGTTTGATGGTCTTGTATCAATGAGCCTGGTGCTCAATCATTGGCATCTGTGAGCAGTCAGTGCTGGTGGGGGCTGTGAGCACAGCATCAGTTGGTGTCAGTACAGCCTATGGATCAGTCAGCATGGGCTTGGATGGAATGATGGTGGTATTCATCTAAGATCTTCTTGCACTCTCATCTACTGTACAGGTTTGTTCCCTCATTCCATTCTTGTTTGGTCTCCATGCCCTGAGATCAGCTTGCACCATCTTGCAAATCTACCCCCACATCCTGAGTTCAATCTTTGTCCAGTCCATCCAGCCAATGATTGTCCTTTTTTGGTTTGCTCATGCCCCACCTTGGCCCTGGTGTCCTTCGGTCTGGTGAGGCTCTCTTGCATTGGTGCATCATTGTTGCCTGATTCCTCAACTGAGCCTGGGTCCACCCTCTATCCCAAGCTGCGCTGGCGAGGATCACAGCCCCTGCTTTAACCTGTGAGGTAGAGCGAACTTCTTGAACCGTTGCGTTGGCTTGACCGGGTCGCTGAGAGGCCTGGCTATCCTAGAGTAATGGCAAATAAAACGCCTATAGTAGTTTGCAAAGCCTAGGAAGACCTGGATTTTGTGGATACTCTGCAGCTCCAGCCAGTCGGCGATTGCCTGTGTCTTTGCCTTGTCCATTGTGATGCCTGATAGCGTGATGATGTGGCCTAGGAACTGGCATTCCTGTGTGCTGAACTGACACTTGGACAGCTTGCAGAAGAGCCTGTTGGCTTGCAAGCAGCGTAGCATCTCCCAGACATGCTCAACATGCTCCTCAAGTGTGGCACTGAATATGAAGAAGTTGTCTAGGTAGATCACAATGTAAACTCCAAGGATATCTTGGAAGATAATGTTGACAATCATCTGGAAATGTCCAGGACCGTTGGCAAGGCTAAACAGCATGACCAGGTACTCGAAGAGCCCAAAGTTGGTGCTGTAGGCAGTCTTCCATTTGTCCCCAAGCACGAAGTGTACGAGGTTGTATGCTGAGCAGAGGTCAAGCTTCATGAACCACATGGCCTTGCAGAGTAGGTTAAACTGCTCGTCGATGAGGGGGAGTGGTGTCTGGTTCTTCACCGTGATGCGATTCAGCCCTCTGTAGTCAACACAGAGCCGTAGTCCACCATCCTTCTTGGGGATGTAGAGCACCAGGGAGCATGCTGGGCTCTTTGAGGGGCAAATGAAGCCTTTTCCCAGCATTTGTCAAGGTATTGCCTGAGTTCAGCCAGTTTGCACGGCCCCTTTGGGTAAAGCAGTCCCTGTGGGGGCTTGGCACCTTCCTCTAGCTTGATGTGAAGGTTGGTATCCCCATGAGGAGGCAGCTTGTCTGCATCAGTCTCACTGAAGATGTCTGCAAACTTGCAGTACTCCTCCGGTATGATGGCAAGGTCAGGAATGTCAGCCTTGTCCTCCCTGTATTTGCCCATGTTGACAAAATCGTAGGCGTGGAGGATGTCAGGGCTGACATCCAGCCACATCAGGCCAATGGAACCATCCTCCTCTGCTGCTTGGAGGAGTGCTGAGGCGTTGACAAACTTGTGGTTGTGAGGTTTGGCCTTGATGCCTTGGGAACGTGTTTCGGCATATGTGTGGCACATTCCAGTTAGGTGGGAATGCATTACAGCATCTGTCTGGCTCATTCCTGTTGTCCCATGTGGAGGGCCCAGTGGGACCAAGCCAGAGCTCTTGTAACGCATTTCTGTTGGGTGGGAATGTGTCACAGGCCCTGCCTGGCATGTTCCAGCCACATCAGGTGTTGGGCTTGACTGTGCTCTGGCCCTATTGAAGAAAAGGGCCCTGTTGCACCAGTCAACAGTGGGCTCAAATCTCCGAAGAAGTCCGTAGCTGATGATGACATCAAACCAGCAGACATCAGCGATCAGGATGGGGAAACATCCTAGTCAGTGTTGTCCAAGCTTGAGCTTGATGTTGGCATAGGAGGTAATGAGTGATTGGTGTCCATGTACATCAGACATTGTGATGGGGTTTGTTAGTGGCTTGGCCTGCAAACCATGTGCTTCTGCAAATGAGCATGCGATGATCATGGTTCTGGAGCCTGTATCGGCAAGGACCTGGGCTGTCAGCCCATTGAGCTTTGCTGGCATCTAAGAGACTGGGTACTTGCTGGTCACCGTGGTGAAGCATAGTCCACGGCACTTCTCAAGGCACTGAGATGGTGTAGCATTGCAGAGAACAGAGCAAGCCATCACTGCTCATCCTCCCGGTAGTTTTCCAAGATCAGGTCCTCATCGGTGTCGCTCGCCTTGCTGGCTCTGTCTGGGAGAGGCTTGTGGCTATCCACAAGTTCAAGGTCCCACCCAGCAAATGCCACCTTGGCATCGGCAGATGGGCAATTGCGGAGGAAGTGGTCCTTCAGGCTGCAACCCAGGCATGCTCCTTTGCACCTGCATTGCTCGTGCACTCGGAGCGCTGAGCTGTCCGCAGTGAAAGGGCATGGCTTGGGTCTGGTACGCTTGTTTCTAGTCGAATTTCGGATGTAGGACCTGGGGGTGGTGGGAAGCAGTTTGGCAGGGCCTGTAATGTGTTCCCTTGAACTGGGAACCAGTTTGGGCAGCACTGTAGCACATTCCCATCGCTGGTGGTGGCCCTGGAGCAGGCAAAGGTGTTCCTCCCTATGGGCTGCTTTCTCAACTTCCATGCACCAGTCCTCAATGGTGTCCATGCCATCTTTGGTGATGAACTGGCATGCTGTGTTGAGTGTGAGGCCACCAAGGAATTTGGTGAGGATCATTTCTTCATCTTGGATACCAGCTCTGTATACCAAGTCGCAGAAATGTTCAATGTACTTGATGGTCAAACCATTGGGCATGTCCTCCTGCGTGAGTCCCTTGAGCTTGGCCATGGCCTTGGCAGAAGGCTCAAGCTTGCTGTACTGGGCATGGAGCCAGGACTTAAACAGTGGCCAGTCCTTCCAGATGGCACCTGTCTTGTGAGGGTCGGCCTTGTACTTGTGCATCCACCAGCGGAGAGCATCACCTGTAAGGGCCAGGGCAATGTGCTCGAAGAGCTTGCAATCATCCATGATGCCCTGAGTGCTTTGCCACATCTCGACCTGCATCAGGAACATGGCAAGCTCCTCTTTACGGCCTGAGAACCTTGGGAAGTCTGCCTTCTGGATGGCATTGTGGTGGACCACCGTGAGGTGTGGGGCTGCACCTCAGGCGACATGCTTGGCCCCCTGTCAGGTGACAGCTGGGCAAGGTGAGGCCACCTCCGTCCAAGCGCTGTAATAGAGGGACGCCATGGCGGTGTCTTCGCTGGCTGGCTGCTGTGTCGCTGGGGTGTGTGGGACTTCCAGCACTGTGGCAAATGCAGAGGTGCTGATTTTGGCCAGGGTGGTATGGTTGGCCATCCAGGCCACGCTGCGCCTGGGTGTCAAGTGCCTCGGGCTGTCGTAAGCTGCGATTCGGTTGGTGGTGTCGGCTGGCTCAGGGCTGGTGCTTCCATGCAAGCTGCAAGCTGTAGGGCCTTGAGAGGCAGTGGGAGGCGCTGGAGGTCCCTCCTCTGACCCCTGATGGCTGGTGGGGCCCACTAACTGGGGGAGGAACTCAAGGAAGACATTCCTCATCGACTGGGCAATGATGTTGGCCAGGAGAGCATTGTTGGCCTTGATGGTCTCTACCAGCCAGGTGATGAGGAGCTCCTCATTGAGCGTGCAGCCTCCCTCAGGCAGGGGCACATGTTGAAGCTGTTGCTCCCTGTTGGACAGGAGAAGCTCATTGCCACTGTCGTCTAGCTTGATGATCCAGTCTAATGTAACTGTGGTGCTCCATTCCTAGGCAGGAACCGGTTACAGCTGGTCTGTGGCATGTTCCCGTTACTGGGAACATGTTACGGCGCAGTTGGAGCAGGTTCCCATAAAGCTGAGGGACAGATGTTGTTATCGGTGCTCACGCCAGAGGCTGGAGCGACTAGTGGCAGTGGTGAATCTGTCAAGGGCATACGAGCACCGTTGTATGCCATAGGCAGAAGGTATGGCAGAGTGTAGGGAATGGGATTGCTAGTACTACAGTACAAAGGTGTTGAGCTCCACAAGATAGAGCTAACACTATGTGTACAATGACTAGACTGGATGGGGATCCAGTCTAAGGCTTGGTGCCATCCAGCATAGATGTGGGCCCTGCTTCCCCTGCGATCTGCGCTCTATCCACTGCTGACTTGGAAACAGTCACCGCTTGCGTGTGACAGGTTCCCAGTCGCTCAGAACCGGCCACATTGCCCCTATGGCTGGTTCCCAGCACTCAGGTCCAGGCCTTCTGGTCTGCTGCATAACCTGTTTGGGAATGCATCACTGTGCTGACCTGGCACATTCCTGGTCAGGAACTGGTCATGCCTGATTTGGGACACGTTCCCGATCCAACTCTCTAATCTGCCTTTGCTACATCCTCCTCCACTACCCTCCATCTCAGAACAGACCCTGGCCATGCCTCCTATAACAAGCAACTAGTGGCAGCAGGTGGTTCTATCAGTGGCATGCAAGTGCTGTTGTGTACTGTAGGCAGAAGTAAGGCCAAGTACAGAGGAGTATTTGGTGTCAGGGCTGCATAAAGGGTCTGTGCCAGCCCAGAGGGGGGGTAGATGTTAGTAGGCTTTGGAGCGACTTGTTCATGCAAGAATAAGTCGCTTGCACAAGCAACTTACAGGCTGGAACAAGTTGCCCCCTGGCATTGGTAGCGTGTTACAGGGGGCATGGCTAAGGCCCTACCAGAGTCCAGCTGGGGATGGAGGGTAATGGAGGAAGCCAAGGCAGAGGGGGACAACGAATCGAATTCAGAAAGTTGAGGAGTCTGATGGTGACGGAACCAAAACAGTCACGATCGGGATCAAACACGGGATCGGGGATCGGGAGGAGAAGGAGAGAGACAGACTCGAACATGGGGCTAGCCTGGGACCGAAGGTGGGAGCAAGTTCATCCATATGACAGAGAGGGCTGTTCCATGCAGGGGTGAAAAATGTTCCATTGTTCTGTGAAGAGGATGAGGCCAGCAAATGTACATAGACGAAGCGCCGGATCAATTTGTCAATGTCATACCACCACCTATTCCGTCTCCCCCACTCCTGGTGTGCAAGCTGCTACCTGACCGTGCTTATGGGCCCCTCCACCACGGTAACCCCAGGGATGAACCAGTACAGCCAACACCGAGGCGAACAAAGACACGATTAACCACAACAGACTACGCACCCCACCAGACACAAACGACCGTACTTTACAACTGGGAATGCATCACAGATCAGGTGTGACGGGTTCCTGGCCAGTAATGCATCAGAGCGATGCTGTGATGAGTTCCTGCCCAAGGGGAACAGGTTAGGCAAGGACTGGCCCCAAATGCTGGGAACCAGCCACCGAGGGGGCATGGCCGGTTCCAAGAATTGGGAACTGGCCACAGGTGCACTGTGATGGGTTCCTGGCTTAGGGGCCAGGAAGACCTTACCTGTGTTGGCAGTGTTGCTTTATAGACTGGATCCCCTTCCAGTCTAGTCATTGTACACATAGTGTTAGCTCTCTCTGATAGAGCTTGATGCCTCTGTACTGTAGTACTAGCAATCCCATCCTATACTCTGCCATACCTTCACCTACAGCATACAACAGTGCTTGTATGCCACCGACAGAACTGCTGCTGCCACTAATTGCTCCAGCCCCTGAAGTGAGCACTGATAACAACATCCATCCCTCAGCTATAAGGGAACCTGCTCCAACTGCACCGTAACATGTTCCCAGCTACAGGAACACACCACAACCCTGCTGTAACCGGTTCCTGCCCAGGAACAGAGCACCGCTGTTACATAGCATAGGAGACCATAATGTTAAGTTCAGCATAGGTATCAGTTCTGCAAGCATAGGTAGACATTAGAGGACCCGGCCAGTAGAGGGCCCAATAGGGACCACCGGTGGGGATGCATCTGGTGGGACAATACCACCAGATGGCTGGCGTATACAGACAATGGGGCCAAGCTCATGAGGCTGGCCCCAGGCATGTTTATATAGCTAGTTTGCCTTGATGTACAGACTGGATGCCCCTCAACCAGTCTAGTCAATATCACACCCCACAATAGCTTGCCATATTGACACCTTCAGTCTGTGGAGAGCCTGGGGCCTGTGACTACAAGGCCTGACAATGTCCCCATTATTACTATTCCTTACACTCGCAATCTCCTGCACCTGTAGCCTTGGCAAACAGCGCTTGCCAACATTACAGACGGCAAATCCTCCTGCTCAGTACCAGTCTCATGTGAGCCTCTGGTGTGAGTGCCAAGGCAGAGGGACCCAATGCTCCAGGAGTGACTTATTCCAGTTGTAAAGTACAGCTTTTGGGGGCCGGTATCTGCGTCAGGATGTCTGCTAGTAATTGTACCATGGCTTGGTTTTGCTCTGTACTGTTCGTGTCCTTCTCATTCAATGTGGTGGCAGCGCCAATATGCTGCAACGGCAATTTGTACGGTGTTGGGGGCTAGCGACCACGGGAGTGGCCACCAGTGTCCAGGACAGTCAGGGTAGAGGAGAGTGATGGTGGTATTACAGCACATCCACGGTCCAGGTCTCAACTAGCTACATTCATCTGCTCTGTCTTCTCTGCGCTGCCATAGAATGTTCCTCCTGCATAGAATCATTTCCCTATCATGCAAGTGTGGGTGTTCCCTCCCTCGGTTCTGTGCCAGTCTCCTGTTTGACCCCCCCCCTTCCCCCCCCCTTCTCCTTTTCTCCCTGATCCCCGATATGGTCTTTGAGCCCGATCGAGGTTGTTTCGGCTCTGTTGCTGTCGGACTCCACAACTATTCCTGCTGCAACAAGTTGCTCCAACTTCCTTGGCTGATTGTCCTTGGAGCTGGGGTCCCCTAAACAGTGACCATGTCCCTGATACACTGTCTGCCTATCTCAAACATATCAAGCCATCATCTGGGAGTGACTTATTCTGGGTCAAACCAGTTTCTCCTACCTCTGCAGACTAACTGCTACCAACCTCTGTTCTGCACTGGATGCTGATGCAGCTGAAGTTGTGGAATTGGGCAAAGCCAAGGCACCAATGGAGATGTGTCTAGTCCAAACAGAAGAGATTGGGGTCAATGGGTTCAGGGCTGAAGTGGGGTAGGAACAAGAGGGATCAGAGAATGGTGATTGGTCGAAGGTGTTGGATGGAGATTGAGCCCAAGAGGTGGGGGTGATGGAACCTGGAGACAAAGCGCATGGATCACAGGCTGAGAAAGACAGGCAGAATGAAAGGGAAGGAGTTGGAGATCATGTACTGTAGATGTTTCTTGCCACATGACTAATAACACACATCCTCCAGTCCCCACACCAATCTGAACAACTGCGCTCTTGGTGACATTGATGCCACCAATGACAACTACAAAGATGCCAACAACAAGTGCAAAGATGTTGACACCACACACCACAAAGAATGAGATAGATGTCATCAAAGATGTAGACCAGACAAACAACAATTAACAGACATCTCGACCTAGAATGGCTTGATATTTACAACTGGTGACACTACCTCTCCCTCTCGCTCTCCAACACTCTACCAGAAAGATCAAGCAGATGGTCCAAACTGATGCTGAATCCTAAACCCTTGCTCACCTGGCAAAGAATTTTTTTAATCTTGATTTTATTTTTATTTATTTATTTTTTATTTTTTTTGGAGTGGACCGAGAATCACACTTAGTGATTGGCTGGATATCAGAGGATGGTTCTCTGTCGAAGTTCGGGCATGCTCGACACGGTTCGGAAGGGTATCGACGCACGACGACGCACGAAGCTCGATACTTTCCCACAGAGTAGGCGGCCGCGTTTCGTTTCTCCACGTCGGCTCCTCGACATCCTCTCCACCGCAGGCCCTCTTGCTTTCTGCGCCCCCCTTGCCGTTACGCACCCGCCGCTCTTGTCGCGTGCCCCTAGGCAGCGCCGGCGGCATCGCCTTTCCCTCGGTGCTGAGGTTCAATGTGGCTCGGTTGTGTGACTGTGTAGGCCATGGCGACGAGTGCTTCGACCGGGAGTGCAGAGCACACAAACGAGTCGACAGTGACGGCCCTAATATTGATCATGGTAGGGGGGAAGAAAGGAGACGCAAGGGCAGATGCAACGGAAATACGAACAAGACAGATCTGACGTGGTCCGGATCCGATGTACGTAGTGTTGGGGTGCGACACCGATGCAAGTCTCGGCTGCAACTCTGAGCCTGACGGTGGGCCAGGCTGAGTGCATTGCTCCAGCAAAGCAACACCGATGGAATGTGGGGGGGGGATATTTTGAGAAGAAAATCATGTCAAAGCGGTGCATAAGCTGGTTTGCGTCGAGCGCTGTCTCTTCCCAAAATACCACCATCGAACCCCCTTCGCAGGTCTTTTCTGGGCAGACAAGTGTCCGGCGAGAGCCAATGGTAGTCGAGAAAGCCATGGGATTTGGGTAGCATCGCTTCTTTTGCGTCCGACGATCAAGCTTGCCCTCCAAAAACAAAGACGCTCCCAAAAGCGCAACGCATTCCTTCCTACCACCATGGAAAGCAGCCGTGCCGTCCCGTAGTGGCGGGTCTGCCAACCCTGCCGCGCCAACCCGTGGCGTCATGTGCACCCGCACGCATGCGAAACGATACCAAGAACCAGCCTTGGCCTTTTTTCAACGAAGCAAAACTGCGGACAACTGGAAAAGGAACGACAAGAAGCGGGGGGACACATTCTCGGAGCCATAGGGACAGGGGATACGGAGCATCTACAGGAACGACGAAACGAGCGTAGTGGATCGACGGACTGCAGGGAAGGACAGATACGCAACGCGCTAGCGGTAAAGAGCGAGGAGAGGAAGTCGGAAGTAGGGGGAAAACACTAGCGGCACTTGGGGAGAGAGGAGGTCGCCAAAGACGAATGAGGAGAGGGAGCCTGTGCCTGCAGCGGCGGGGTTGTTTGCTCGAGATGCTAAGGGGCTGCTGGAGGAAAGAGGGGGCGAGGAAGGACGAGTGGGCTGGCGGCGTTGGCTTGGCAAGGTAGCGAGGCGTGCGGGTAGAGCGTGGGGATGGGATAGCGACTACTCGTTCTACAGCGCCTTCGGGGATGGGTGGAAGTAGTTTATGCCGTAGAGGACATCCACAATCGGCTTCTCGGGAAAGTGGCCGTTACGGATTTTGAACTGATAACTGTCGAGGATTGTAAGCAATTCAGCCTTCTTAGCACGGTCAAAGTGTGCGTTGGTGAATGACTCGCGCAAAGTTTCAATGAGGGCGTTGAGTTTTGTGTTTCCAACTTTGAGCTTTTGCTCGATGCGCGCTTTTTCGAGATAGCTTCGACCCTGTAATTGGTTTTTGGCCTCGAAAAGCTTGAGCCGTGCTTTGAACACATGCTCAAACTTGGCTGGCAGTGCGTCTTCATACGTCTTCAAGGCGATCTGTGCTTCGTCGTTTTTCTTCTCCGCGATATCCAAGGCCATTTTGCGGAGTTCGCTGTCGGCAGAGTCGACACTTTTCGAGAAGTCTACCTTGTACTTCTCTATAATGCCAGGCTCATCGCCGCCTTCCACTAGAGGCCCGAGGTGCGCTTTCTGTGCTTCCAGCTGCTCCGTGTTCTGCCCATCAAGCAGCCGCGTGTTCTCTCCTTCAAGCTGCCCCGCGTGAACCTTTGCGCTCTTGTAGCTCGTGCCCGGTCCAAAAAAGTTGCGGATGTGTGTCTTGACGCCATTCCAGAGGTTGTTGAACGAGCCCAGGTCGATGATGCCGATAGGAATGGGAGCCGCATTGGCCGGCTGCACAGCGCCGCTCGCGACCAGCAGGAGCACGGCAAAGTAGAAGCCGCCGAGCGAGAGCGAAAGACGCATCCTGATGAGCCTTTGTCTTGCCTTCTGGTGCGCCAAGGAGCGGGTGGGGATGCCGTTCAACGGGTTGCGAAACGAGTGTGCGGCTGGTGAGCCAAAGGAGGGCGGAGCTGAAGGAGCGTGGATGCGCGCTTTCTTGAGATGAAGGCGAGCAGAAGTGGAAAAGAAAGATGGATGGGCAACGAAAGGGGACGAGGAAGCAAGGTGGACGATGCTTTATACGTTTCTACAAGTCAGGCGTTTCCCAGACCCGGCTGAGGTTTTGCTAGGGAGGGGCAGGCCATTTCCACTGAAAAGGCAGAAGTTGCTCTGGAAATGTGCAGATAGCGGTGTCGGCGGTGGTACGCACAGCCAGCCAAGAGCTCGACCAGAGCTTCCCGTTCCATCCTGCGCTCATAACGACTCAACACCCGTGCACGCCCGTCTTTCATCACGGCAAAATCCTGAAGAACCTTTTCACGCCCCCACTCGCCGCCGCAGAAGCAACCGGGCCGGCTGGGTGAAACACTGAATCGCGCCGCAGCACAAAAAGCCAGAAGAGGGCGCTGAATAGAACGGGCGTGGGAGCGCAGAGCCACGGTAGGGATGAGAGGCGTGCACATGGCTCCTCATTTCATAACGGCCGCATCCGAGCATCACTTCCAACGCATCCCCATCGCCAAGCGTACGTGTCAACTGTGGCAGCGCTCTTTCTCGATTTCGAGTTGCGTCCCATCAGCATCGTGCACCACTGCAAGAGCCAACCCACCCATCCCCCTCAAGGGGCATCCCGTGCCGGAAGGATCAGCTGGACGAGCAGTGTACAGTAACAAAGGGGATGCAAGCACGTGCAACGCCAAACAAGCAGCGAGGACAAAAGATGAACGAGACATGCCAAGAGCAGCGAGGCATAGGTGAAGGGCAAGGTGGGGGAGAGCGACGAGAACAGAGAGTTGTCCGGTCGGAGCGGCAGTCTGAAGAGGGATGCGGGAGCAGATCAAGGAAAGGGGTGGCATGCCCACTTCATAAGTGGCCGGGAGGTGGTGAGCTGGCAGGCTCCCGCCCAACCGACAACCCACTTGAGCTTCCGGGCCGAGGACCAGGGGATCCAAGAACAAACCCCACTTAACGATTCCATCCCATGCCGTCGATCGCACTTGTGCCAGAGGAAGAGTGTGTGCACAGATAGTATAAAGACCAAGCGCCGTGATGCGGCACGAGAGCAGAGGGTCTCCGGGCCCTGATGGCTCCCAGTCCGCCACCTGCGCCGCCATGCCAGCGCAGCGGCCAGCAGCCACGGCAAGAGGGCAAGGGCCAAGCACGGCAGGAAGGGAGAGCAGTCAGGAGACAGGGCGCACGACAGGACCAGGGGCCCAGAACGAATGGCGTACAGCGCCAAAGCCGCAAAGGTCTGACGTTCCTTGCCGACCGATCCACATAGCGGCGGTAGCAACCATGGCCAGCTTGCAACCCACCGGATCCGAGCGACGGCCGCCGAGCACCTCTGCCAGCGTGCACGCATCGTTTCCTCCTCTGTAGTGCCCCACTTGCTCCCTCCTTTCTCCCACCCCATTCTTGCTTAGCAGCGCAGCTGCAAACGTTGGCTTTTTCCCCACCCGCCCCTTTCCCCCCTGTCGTCTTTTCCCCTGGTGCCTTTGTTTCTGCCTGTTATTCTGCTCCGTGCGGCGCTGTTGCCTGTGGCAACCAGGGAACTGGCCGAGCTGGCCTGATGCCGTACTCTGCGCCACTACTCTGCGTCGCATAATTGGGGTTCTACGTTCTTGCGGCTGGCGTGTGTCGGGTCGAGGTCCCACCAGCAACGGTCTCGAATCTTGTGCAACGGCCCGAGCTGCATGGCTCGTATGGCTTGGCTGCACAGCCTTGTTTGCGGCGAGGATCGCTGCATCGCATCTGCCAACCTGCTTGGCCGTGGCACCGGTGCTTGTTGTAACTCTCGATGCTGAGTCGTATCTGTGTATGCTCTGATTCTTGTTTGTGGGTGGCGTTGTGGTTGCAGTCGCCGTCGGTCTCTCGTTGTTAATCGTATCGGAGTGTGTGTTGGAATCGTTTTACAAAGTGGATGGTGGTTTATTCAACAGATTTGCTTCATCGTCGACGGTACGTGTTTGTCTGCTTTTTCTCTTTCTCTCTCACTCTCTCCCTTCCATTGACTCTCACAATTTGTGACTCTATCTCCCTTCCATTGACTCTCACCATCTGTGACCCCCCACTTCCGGCCTCGATCAGTTGTAAAGTCCGGTCTCGGTCGTTCACTCGGCGGTCTGGTTCGGTTTGTACGGTGGCGGTTCGATGGTGTTGCTTCGTTTGTTTGGTCTAGTTCGGTTCATACCATGTCTGCGTGGCGGTGGATCCACGCCATGAGACGCCGTTCAACGTGGCATCAGTAACGCCGGTGGCAGCAGTAGGGCAGAGTCAATGATGAAAGGTGGTATTTCACAAAGGTAACGGCTCGGAGCCCTAGCTATGTACATTTGTTCTGCCTCCTTCCTTTGTCCTGCAGTGGAACATTCCTTCGCCTTGCGTAGAACCTTTCCTTAATCGTACAAGTGGGGTTGACCCCCCCCCTTTGGTCCCATGTCGGTTGCTTGTTCAATCCCATGTGTCTCCTCCTCCTCCCAGTCCCTGATATCGTTCTCAGTCCCAATTGTGAGCGTTTTGGTTCCATCACCGTTGGATTCCTCAACTTCCCCCCTCAACGGTGACACATCCTGCAGACTGACCCCTCTTGCCATTCTGGCAATCAGATGCTTGCCGAGTCCCTTTGTAAGCATATTGGCCAGATTGTTGCTTCCTGGGATGTACTGTATCTTTAGGCTGTTTGTCTGAACTTTGTCCTGGATGTAGTTGTACCTGGTGTCTATGTGCTTGAGCTTCCAGTGATGCCCTGGATCCTTGCTCACTTGCATGCATCCTTGGCTATCCATCAGGATTGTCGGAGTGTCATGTCCTAGCCATTTAAGCAAGTGCTTGAAGAATGTAGCCTCCCTGGCTGCTTCTGAGCATGCAACATATTCAGCCTCAACCGCTGACAGTGCCATGCATCGCTGTAACTGTGACTTCCAGCTAACAAGGTTGTTTCCGACGAGCGCCACTGACCCCGACATGCTTTTCTGGTTCGTAGTCTTGTCCAATGCCCAGGTTGCATCCTTGTACACCTTGATAGCTGGTTTTGCTTGGGCCTTATAAACAAGGGCCTGGTCTCTTGTGTGATTCAGGTACTTCAGAACGTGCAGGGTGGTGTCCATGTGGTCTCTTCCAGGCTTTGACATATACCTGGCAAGTACCCCCACAGCAAAGCTGATATCTGGTCTGGTGCTGTTAGCCAGCCAGAGCAACTTCCCTATGAGCTGTGGGTATACTAGTTTTGATTCTTTGTCCAAGACTGTGGATGCCCCTGGAATATGCAGCATTGGGGAGTTTGCTCATCCACTGTCCAGTAAATACTCTGCGAGTAGTGTGCAAATGTAGGCTGTCTGACCCAACATGAGTGTCCCTTCTTCCTTGTTCCTCCGCACTCTCATGCCAAGGAACTGCTTAATGTCGCCGTTGTTGTCAATTTTCCATCTTTTGGTCATATGTTTCTTGACTTCTTGAACTTTGGCCTTGCTCGGTGATGCTATCAGGGTGTCATCAACATGTGTTGAATGACCACTAGGCTTTCCCCTTCTCCTTTGGCATAAAAGCTGGGGGTGCACTCCTCAGGAGTGAAGCCGATGGTTCTCAGGAATTAGTCTAGCTCAATGTTCCATTTGCACCCAGCTTGCTTCAGGCCATACAGCCTGCAAACCACCCTGTAAACCTTGCTGGCTGGGACTCCTGAGCCTTTGGGCGGTTTCATGTAAATAGTATGCCTCAGCATCCGGTGACCATGCCAGGCTGCGAGAGGGCTGGATGAATCCTTTGCCCAGCATCTTGTTGAGGTAGCGACAGAGTTCTTGCAGCTCCTTTGGCCCCTTGGGGTAAAGCAGTCCCTGGGGCAGCTTGGCACCATCCTCGAGTTCGATCCGTAAGTCTCATTCGCCATGTTCAGGGAGCTTGTCCGCTTCCTTCTTGCTGAACATGTTGGTGTAGTCCCAATACTCCTTCAGGATGCCCGCTATGTTGGGCAGCTCCGGATCTTCCTCCATGTCATCACCAGTCTGGACAAAGCCATATGCATGGAGGGTCAGCAAGTCGAGGTCTAGCCACATGAGGTTGATGGGGCCATCTTCACGGGCTGCTTGCAGGAGTTCCTCTGCGCTCACGAACATATGGCAATGTGGCACCGGTCGTAGTCCATTGGAGCGACTTGTTCCTGCAGCAT
>JALNIF010000258.1:0-15504 GCA_026284005.1 Thecaphora frezii | reverse complement strand
AGCAGTGGTCTCTACGTGGCGGTCAGCGGCATTGTGGACGGAATGAGTGGTAGTTAATCTTTGCAACGACGATCCGGGTCTTCATCTATGTACATTCGCCAGCTCTGTTCTCTTCGCGGCACAATGGAACACTCTTCACCCCTGCATGCAACAATTCTCTAGTCGTACGGGTGAGCTCGCTTCCTCCTTCGGCCCGGGTCGATCCCGTGTTCGAGTGGGTAGGGCATAGCAGTTGAGGAAACGAGCAACGACGACACGCTCATTGAAAGGTCGGGCGAAGACGATGCGCCAGCTGGGAGATCGGGCAACGATGCGCCGATGGGAAAGAGCTTTGTCGCGGGCGAGGGGATCGCGGCCAAAGTGGTGGCAAACGAGCTGGGATTGGAGGACGATGATTGGCTAGAGGGAGCTCAAACGGAGATCGAACCTGGAAGTGGGGTCGAGTCACAAGGTGATCTGAACCGATCACTATCCTTTAGAGTCGAGCGAGAGGAGAGAGACGAGGGGAATCGATATGTACGGTAGAGGGCAGTACGAGTTGATCAAGGGTCTGAATATGCTCAGTAGTTTGGATGATGCTCCAGGAAAAGTTGTGAGTTTGAGCCCCAACCAGTGCACAGAAAGAGAAAAGAATTACCGCATCAGTGCTGCAGTTGCATGCATTGGTTGAGGGGGAGAGTTGAGGATTGCAACCAAGCTTGCAGCTGATGACTGGTCATCTTTTGTGTAGCAGTGCATGCCTCGCTTTTCAATTGAGGGTAGGATGAATGGAATTCCAAAGACCAATCCATGCTATGTTACATTGACCTCTTCCTCTGTCTTCCCCTTGCAATCAGTATCTACTTGTACAGCGTATGTGGAACAATCATAAGAATGCATCATGCTGGGTGTTGGAGCCTGTTACAGGAGGTCCTGGCTCTAAGGGTGATTGGCCAAGGAAGTTGGAGCAGTTGAGGAACCGACTGACGACAACACTTTAGTGAAGGATGAATCTGCCAGACCCAAGGAGGAAGGAAGGACCTTGGAAAATGGAGTCAGTGCATGAAACCGGGCAAAGCATAAAAGGAGGAGGAACCGGTCAGAGAGAACAGGTCCATGCCACGGCCAAGAGAAAGGAGACAAGGAGATTCTGGCATTCAGCATAAGTAGCATGTACCGTTCAATCGAGGGCCATGTAAGCAGGATAGAGTGGTCCAAGGAGAAAGGAAAGGGGCCAAATACATTTAACGTAGTACAGATTTCTCGTTGCTTGTTTCTAATTCATCATCCATTCCTGACCAAACCTGTGAGCAACAACTACTCCATCCCAGCTTTGCCACCGATAATGCCTCCCAACAGTCTACAACAGACACACAAATCAACACACAAACCAGTCCAGATAACAGACACAACAAATCGACGGTCAGATCATCATCGAGTGCTGAACATTTTCAACTGGAGCAACTTGTTCAGGTGGGGATAAGTCCCTCCTGGAGTGTGAGGCCCAGTTGAGGAATCGGGCAACAACGCCACATCGGGCAAATGGTCAACCAATTCTGAGGCCGGGGATTGAACCCAAGAAGGGAGACACGGTGGCCAATCGGAGGATGTGAAAGTTGAGGAAACAGGCGATGTCAACCCGTTGGCAAGGAGTGAACCTGTCAGACATGAACAGGAGGACTGGATCTCGGAGGACAGTGCTGAGGCATGAATTCACCAGTAGCATGAAAAGGAGGAAGGGATCGATCGGGGAGGAAATACCATGTTACAGCCAAGAGGGAGACTGAAGGGCATGCCCAGCATTTGGCATAAGGAGCATGTGTTGGTCAATCAGGGGCCACACAAGCGGAGCAGGGTCGACCGAGGGATAGAGGGACAGTGCATGTATCCTAGCACAGAAGGTTTCGTGACCTGACTTATGAATACCACAATGATTCAGACCCACGATTAGATCACCATCGATGGTGGCTCAAGGTCGACAAAACCACCAATAGTATTCACTGTCGATGCACAAGATGGCTGATGAACCGTAACACAAACCAATACAGACAGACAATCACGATAACCTGACAGACGATCGAACATCAGACACCGATGTTTTCAACTGTGAATGGATGTTGGGACTGAGAAGAAGTGGGGGTTCTGTTGCCTTGCATGAAACCATGCGACAAACCACCCACAAGCCACAAGCTTCTAGAAGTCTGTCGAACGAGGAGAGAGAAGGGAAGGGAACCAATGTAATGTAGAGCAGCTGAGACCACAGTTTCGTTGTTTCAATACTATCACCATCACATGACAGATTTGTACCGGTAATGCCTGTCCAGCCATCCCCTCCTGAGCACAAAGCCAACCTTGCCACCACGACCCAACCATACCGATGCCATGCAACAGACAACGACCTCAGCCCAACATACAACATCAGTTCCGAACCACATCTTTCAACTGGCCCCACTGCCTCAGTGCTCATGCCAGAGGCTCATGCAAGACTGGTAGAGTTGCTGTGTTGTTTTCTGTAATGTTGGCAAGCACCATTTGCTGCAGCCACAGGTGCAGTGTGAAGGGAATAGGAGGGTTTGTAGAATATTGGAGGATGTTGTTAGGTGTTGTAGTCACAGGACCCATGCTCTCTACAGACTGAAAGTGTTGATGTGGCAAGCTTACGATAGGCATGATATTGACTAGACTGGATGAGGGGCATCCAGTCTGGGTGGCGAGGTGGACTAGCTATATATACATGCCTGGGGCTGGCCTCATAAGCTTGGCCCTATTGTCTATCTACGCTAGCCATCCGGTGGCATTGTTCCCCCAGGTGCACCCCCACCAGCAGCCCCTATTGGGTTTTCTGCCAGCCAGGTCCTCTAAACCTACCTACCCTATCAGAGCCAACACCTGTATGTTACTGCATCTTGTCCTCTACACTTCCAAGCCTGGGCCAGGAGCAACTTATCCTGGCCAGAACAAGTCTCTCCCATCAACGGCTGGGAGCGACTTATTCTGCCTTGGCAAGTCTCTCCTGCCTGCCCACTAACATCTACCATCTCTGTCCCAGAGCAGATCCCTGGCATGGACCCTGACATTACCCCCCCTTTTAAACCTGAGCTCCAGTGAGAGGTGTTTGTCTCCACTACCACCATCATTGGATATCCTCTGATGTTCTCCTCCCCCAACCATGTCTCTCTTTGCCCCCAAAAACTTCGCCCTTGCCTCCTCTTGTTCCTATTACAGGAAGGTGCAGATAAGACCTGCCAGGGCCATTCAGAGACAGAGGGTAGCAGAGGAGGCTGTAGCACCAGTAGGCTGGAATATCTAGATCAGGAACATGTTCCAGATCAGGCATGGCCAGTTCCTGGACAGGAACGCATCAGGGTGGGACCATAACATGTTCCCACCCGCAAAGGTGACAGGTTATGCAGTGAATACAAAGGACCAGAACCAAATGCTGGGAACCAGCCACAGAGGCAGCGTGACCAGTTCCAAGTACTGGGAACCAGCCACAGGTGCACTGTGGCAGGTTCCAGGCTCAGGGGCCAGGGAGGCCATACCTATGTTGGCAGCACTGCTCCATAGACTGGATCCCCATGCAGTCTAGTCATTGTACACATAGTGTTAGCTCTCTCTGATAGAGCTTGTTGCCTCTGTACTGTAGTACTAGCAATCCCATTCCATACTCTGCCATATCCTCTGCCTACAGGATACAACAGTGCTTGTATGCCCTCGACAGATCTGCTGCCACCACTAGTTGCTCCAGCCTCTGGCATGAGCGCTGATAACGATGTCCATCCCTCGTTAATAAGGGAACCTTCTCCAACTGTGCCATAACACGTTCCCAGCCACAGGAACATGCCACAGCCCCACTGTAACCAGTTCCTGCCCAGGAATGGAGCACCATCATTACATTAGACTGGATTGTCAAGCTAGATGACAGTGGCAATGAGCCCCTCCTCCCCACCTGATGAGCCCTCCCTGTCTGACAGGGAGCAGCTGCTTCAACACATGCCCCTGCCCAGGGGAGGCTGCATGCTCAACGAGGAACTTCTCATCACCCAGCTGGTAGAGACTGTTGAAGCCAACAATGCTGTCCTGGCCGATGTCATTGCCCAGTCAATGAGGAACATCTTCCTTGAGTTCCTTCCCCAGATGGTGGGCCCCACCAGCTACCAGGGATTGGAGGAAGGGCCCCCAGCACCTCCCACTGCCCCTTGAGGTCCTACGGCCTGCAGCTTGAATGGCAGCACCAGCCCTGAGCTGGCCAATGCCACCAACCAAACCATGGCCTACAACAGCCCAAGACACTTGACACCCAGGCACAGTGTGGCCTGGATGGCCAGCAACACTGCCCCAGCCAACATCAGTGCCTCTGCATTTGCCACAGTGCCAGAAGGCCCACACACCCTAGCGATGCAATGGCCAGCTGGCGATAATACTGCCATGGTGTCCATCTACTATGGTGCCTATACAGAGGCAGCTTTGCCTCGCCCAGCTGCGACCCAACAGGAGGCCAAGCAGGCTGCCTGAGGCACAACCCTGCACCTCACGGTGGTCCATCGTGACACCATCTGTAAGGCTGACTTCCCCAGGTTCTCAGGCCAGAATGAGGAGTTTGCCACGTTCCTGATGCAGGTCAAGATGTGGAGGAGCACACAAGGCATCACAGACAATTGCCAGTTCATCAAGCATGTTGCCCTGGCCCTTACAGACAAAGCTCTCTGCTGGTGGATGCACAAGTACAAAGCCAATCCACACAAGACAGGTGTGATCTGGAAGGACTGGCCCCTCTTCACGTCCTGGCTTTGCGCTCAGTACAGCAAGCTTGAGCCTTGGGCCAAGGCCATGGCCAAGCTCAAGCAGCTCATGCAGGAGGACATGCCCAACAGCTTGGCCATCGAGTATGTCGAGCGCTTCCATGACTTGGTGTACTGAGCTGGTATCCAAGATGAGGAGATGATCCTTGCCAAGTTCCTTGGTGGCCTTTTGCCTGACATGGCACACCGGTTCATCACCAAGGATGGCATGGACACCATCAAGGACTGGTATGTGGAAGTTGAAAAAGCAGCCTGCAGGGAGGAATGCCTCTGCCTGCTTCAAGGCCACCTGCAACAACAGGAATGCATTAAGGTGCCACCCAAACTGGTTCTCAGTGCACAGGAACATGTTACAGCCCCTGCCAAACCACTTCTTGCCACCCCTAGGCCCTACATTGGAAATCCCCCACCAAACAAGCATACCAGGCCCAAGCCCCATCCATTCACTGCAGACAGCACAGTATTTTGAGTGTGCGAGCAGCACAGGCATGAGGGAGCATGTCTGGGTTGCAGCCTGAAGGACCATTTCCTTCACAACTGCCTGTCCACCGATGTCAAGGTGGCATTTGCTGGGCTGGACCTTGGACTTGAGGATAGTTACAAGCCTTCCCCAGATGGAGCCAGCAAAGCAAGGAACACCAACAAGGATTCAAACTTGGGAAACTACTGGGAGGACAAGCAGTGATGGCTTGCTCCATTCTCCACATTGCTATGCCATCTCAGTGCCTCAAGAAGCACTGTGGACTATGCTTCACCATGGTGACCAGCAAGTACCCAGTCTTCAAGATGTCAGCAAAGCTCAACAGGCTGACAGCCCAGGTCCTTGCTGATACAGGCTCCAGAGCCACAATTGTTGCACACTCATTTGCAGAAGCACATGGCTTGCAGGCCAAGCCACTAACAAACCCCACCACAAAGTCCGATGTACACGGACACCAGTCACTCATTACCTCCTATGCTGACATTGAGCTCAAGCTCAGACAACACCGACTAGGATGTTTCCCCTTCCTGATCGCTGATGTCTGCTGGTTTGATGCCATCATTGGCTACGGACTCCTCCGAAGACTTGAGCCCACTGTTGACTGGTGCAATGGGGCCCTCCTCTTCAATAAGGCCAGGGTACCATCAAACCCAATGCCTGATGTGGTGGGAATGCACCAGGCAGGGCCTGTGATGCATTCCCACCCATCAGGAACATGTTCCAAGAGCTCTGGGGTGGTCCAACTGGGCCCTCCACATGGGACAACTGGAACGAGCCAGATGGACGCTGTATTGCATTCCCACCTAACAGGAACATGCCACACAAGCTCTGAAGCAGGTTCCCAAGGTGTCAAGGCCAAACCTCACAACCACAAGTTTGTCAATGCCTCAGTACTCCTCCAGGCAGCAGAGGAGGATGGTTCCATTGGTCTGATGTGGCTTGATGTCAGCCCCGACACCCTCCATGCCTACAGCTTTGTCAACATGGGCAAGTACAGGGAGGATAAGGCCCACAATCCAGACCTTGCCATCATACCAGAGGAGTACCACAAGTTTGCAGACAGCTTCAGTAAGACCAAAGCGGACAAGCTACCTCCTCATGGGGAGAGCGACCTTCACATCAAATTAGAGGAAGGCACCAAGCCCCCACAGGGACCACTTTACCCAAAGGGGCCACGTGAACTGGCCAAACTCAGGTGATACCTCGACAAAATGTTGAGAAAAGGCTTCATCTGCCCCTCAAAGAGCCCAGCAAGCTCACCGGTGCTCTACATCCCCAAGAAGGATGGCGGACTATGGCTCTGCATCAATTACAGAGGGCTGAATTGCATCATGGTGAAGAACTGGATGCCACTCCCCCTCATCGACAAGCAGTTCAACCTACTCCACAAGGCCATGTGGTTCACAAAGCTGGACCTCTGCTCAGCATACAACCTGGTACGCATCACACTTGGGGACAAATGGAAGACTGCCTTTGGCACCAACTTTGGGCTCTTTGAGGACCTGGTCATGCCATTTGGCCTTGCTAATGCCCCTGGACACTTCCAGACAATTGTCAACACGATCTTCCAGGATATTCTTGAAGTCTACATGGTCATCTATCTAGATGGTTTCTTCATCTTCAGCACCATGCTCCAAGAGCACATCAAGCATGTCAGAGAGGTCCTACATTGCTTGCAAGCCAACAGGCTTTTCTGCAAGCTGTCCAAGTGTCACTTCAACACACAGGAATGCAAGTTCCTGGGCCACGTCATCATGCCATCAGGCATCACAATGGACAAGGCAAAGACACAGGCAATCACCGACTGGCTGGAGCTGCAGAGCATCCATGACATCCAGGTCTTCTTAGGCTTTGCAAACTATTATAGGCGCTTTATTTGCTACTACTCTAGGATAGCCAGGCCCTTCAGCAACCTGGTCAAGCCAATGCAATGGTTCAAGAAGTTCACCCTGCCAGATCTGGCCAGGAACGTGTTTCAACACCTCCATGATGCATTCCTGGATGCCCCAATTTTATGCCACTTTAACTACAATCTGCCCATGCAAGTGGAGACTGATGCCAGCGATGGAGCTATTGTGGGCATCTTGAAGCAGAAGCATGACGATGGCCTGTGGCATCCAGTAGCATTTTACTCAAGGAAGATGACACCCCCAGAGCGCAACTACAAGATCCAAAACAAAGAGCTCCTTGCCATGGTCACCAGCTTGTGCCACTGGTACCAGTATCTGGCTGGCTTTCCAGCCCGGTTTATGGTGCTAATGGACCACAATGCACTCAAATACTTCACCATCCAGCGGCTGATTTCTCAATGCCAAGCACGATGGGCATTACACTTGGCTGATTATGACTTCAAGATCACATATCAACTGGGCAAGCTTGGTGGCAAACCGGACACCCTCACATGGATGTCAGATATGGTGCCTCTGGAGGGGGGTGACCCCAACAATGTACAGGTGCTCCTCAGACCTGAGACCTTCAGGACATCTGTGGTCTGGCTAGAGCAAGCCTCGCTGGAGGAGCTCTGCCAAGCACATCAAGTGGGGGACTCATGGCTGAGCGAGGAGCTCTCTAGGCCAAAGGAGAAGCAGGTGGGCAGATGGACTTGGAAGAATGGATTGTGGCTGGTGGACAATTGGCTATATATTCCACTGATCCAGAAAACCTGGGAATGTGCTACAGCCCCCTCTGAATGCATTCCCAAGGACCAGGAACACGCCTGAGCCACCATGGGGCCTGTTCCCACTGAGCCCTCAAAACCTGAACCACATGCACTAGATTCCAAAATTTCTCTGCCCTGGGACAAGAAACCGCCAGAATGCACCATGCACCGTGTGAAACATGTTCCCAGAAGGCAGGAACCAGCCACAGATCCCATGGAACTGGTTCCCACAAATGAACCTCCCCCAAAGGACTCAAACAGCCTCTCCTGCAAGCACCTATGCTTCATGGTCATGACACAAGTCCACAACCGCATCATGGCCAGGCACCCAGGTAGAGATGCCACGCTAAAAAGCGCATGCTGGCTGTTCTATTGGCCAGGCATGGTGGCCTGGGTCGCCGACTACATAGCATTGTGCAACATCTGTGCCTGAACAAAGAAGCATTGCCACTGACTGTATGGGCTCCTCAAACCCCTGAGGATGCTGGATTGGCTGTAGGGGTCCATCTCCATCTACTTCATTGAAGACCTACTGGCCTTGGAGGGCCACAACTTGATCATGGTTGTGGTGGACCACCTGACAAAGTACACCATCATGGTGCCAACGCTCAAGTCAGTGACCTTGGCCAAAACAGCCGAGCTCATGGACTGCCACATCTTCAAGCGCTTTGGGTATCCAGACAACATTGTCTCAGACAGAGGGCACCAGTTCAACAGCACAGCGTGAAGAGACTTCAAACAAAGTCACGGTATTTGGCACCACCTTAGCACATCATACCACCCACAGACAGACAGAAAGGGTCAATCAGGTGCTGGAGCAGTACCGCTGAGCATACTGCAGCAGAGAGCAAGATGACTGGGCAAGCCTCCTACCCATGGGGGAGCTGGCCTACAATAATACAGTCCATTCTTTGCTTGGCCTAACACCATTCTTCACGTGCCATGGCTGGCACTCTCGAACAGGGCCTGCAGCACCATCAGGCATCGGAGTCCTGGACCCTGCTGCACCAGAGTTTGCCCCAAAGGATGGCTCCCTTTTTCGCTACTGCCAGGACCAGATCTGGGTGGCCCAGCAGAGGGCAGTGAAGAGCTACAATAAGGGCCACTAGGAGCAGGAGTATCAGGTGGGCAACCTGGTGTGGCTGTCCCAACTTCACCGGAAGACCCCCAGGCCAACAAAGAAGCTGGACGACACTCGGAGCAGCCTGTTTGAAGTCACCAAAAGGGTGGGCAAGGTTGCTTACTGCCTCAAGCTCTTGCCACACATGAGAATCCACAACATCTTCCATGTCAGCCTCCTGGAACCATACATGGAGAGCTGCTTGGAAGGATGGAAAGCCCCTGAGGTGTGGCAACACAACAATGACTTGGACTTCTATGAGGTAGAAGCCATCATCAGCCATGAGGGCACTCCAGGACACTGCCACTACAAGGTCCTGTGGGTAGGCTACTTGGAGGAAGAGGCCTCCTGTGTCAAAGAGGGTGACCTGAATGCACCAGATGCACTCCGTGAATACTGTGATATCCAGTCGTGGGAACATGTTTTAGCATCCCTCTAACATGTTCCCACATCACTGGAACATGCCAAGAGGGCAAGCAAGCAGGTTCTTATCACACACAACCACCCTCATGCCAATAAGCTTAAGAAGTGCCCTGTGATCACTGGGACAAACAGCTACAGGAACATGCTATGGCACCCCTCTAACCTGTTCCCACATTACAGGAACGTGCCAGGGGGAGGAACTGGCTGGTTCCTGCTGCACACAACTTTTCACAAGTTTTCCACAGCTGGGACATGATGGGCCAAAATCACACAGGAAGGATGGATGTGCCCGCACACCATGGGACCTCGTTGCTATTTGACCTCGCTATCTACTCCATAGCCTGGCCCCTTTCTTCCACTGCCTCCTCTAGCAACTGTCAGATCAGGGTAGCAACCTTGCTAGCCCCAGCCCAGCTGATCTGAGTTGGGGCATCCTTGAAACAGAATGACTCCAGCAATGAGCAGAAAGCCTGCAGGCAAGCAGCTGGAACAGGCAGACAAGAAGCAAAAAGCACCACCATGTGCTGCCAGGAGGGCACAGACATGTCACTGTAGCACATGTTGCCCCAACCAGCGGTGTGGTTACAAAGCGCCTGGGAGTCATGCCAAATGGGAGGAAGAGGGGTTGAAGCATTTCAGAACAGTCAGCAACGATCAGGAGGGGGCGGAACCATGCTGAAAGATGGAGACTCACCAACTCTCGCACAACAGGATCATGGATCTCTTCTGGAAATCGTTTGCCTATGTACAATGCTTGCGCTTCTGGTGGCAAGTCATCATGGTCATTGGAGTACCGCTTGCCCAACTTGTAGCAGGCACCGCACTTGGAGGGCACATGCTGGACTGGAGTAACAGGGTTCGGTTGGGAAACCACAAAACATTGCAGGTGCAAGTGGCAGCATGACATGCACTGTGTTCCCCGCTCCTGAGCCCCTTCAGATGCCTCATTCCATTGGCAACCAATGTGGCAAAGAAACCGTTCACATAGGGCCAGCTCATCGCCATCGGCCCTCAACCAGGGGGGCAAAGTGGACTCCTCATTGAGGACCAGGGTCTTCAACTGCCAGATGCTGTACTGTGCAGCATACTCGTACAGTTGGGCCATTGTTGCGGCCTGAGAAAAAAAAGAAAAGAAAATAGAGGGGGGACAAGACTGCTGTAGGGCAGGAACAGGTCAGCCGGATGCTGTGGCCAGTTCCCAGTTCGCAGGAATGTGCCCCAAGCAGAGCAAAACCGGTTCCCACAAATACTCACCTCAGGGTGTTGATGCATCTGCCCTAAGCCAACATGTGCAGGGTGGGCCATGTGCCGACCACAAAGGCCAGGTGCAGGCACCCAGGAAATGCGACATGGCCTGGAAACGGGCTCGTCCAATTTGTCGCTGCTTTCCGAAAATACCAGCAAGGTGGGTTTGTTGTTGCCAGGGTCGACCATGCCAGGTGGTGACATGGTTGATCCAGAGGCTTGGGCAGCATCAGGCATCAGCTTGTCGAATGGACTGAGCTGGATCCGGGGTTGGACAGGACCAGGGGGAGGAGATGCGACAGGCATGGTGGGCCCAGGCAAGAAGCGAGTCATTCCATCAAAAAGCAGCACCAAGGGAGTGACAAGTGGGGTCGGTGGCTGAGGGGTTTCAGCCAGAAACGGTGGCGACAGGGGCTGAGGCAGTGACAGTGATGAAGATGCAGGCAAAGGTCCAAGAAAAGCGGCAGGGATTGAGGAGATGGACTAGGGAAGCTGGTGTGTTGCAACCACAGCAGCTCTCCCAACAGAGGATGGGGAGGAAAAGTGACTCCCAAAGTCGTCTGAATGGATGACTCAGGAGCAGGGAGAGCAAAGATTCTGGCCAGGCGCAAGCACATTGACTGGAGGGTGCAAGCAGATGTAGGATCAATGGGATTCATTGTGATGGGACAGGGGCGACGATGGAAATGACAATAGGGAAGCACAATGGGGAGGAGGTAGGCAAAGGGCCACCTTAAGTACAAATGAGCCAATGGAAGGACCAAACAACAACCTGGCACTAAGGCACTGCCTTAGCCTACCCCTTTGCAGGAGCTCAGCTTCATTTTGGAGGGGGGGTAATGTTACAGGAGGCATGGCTAGGACCCATCAGGGTCCGTCCAGGGATGGAGGGTAGCGGAGGGGGCTGTAGCTTAGGTGGACCAAAGGGTCAAATTGGGTGAGCATTCCAAATTGGGTGTAGCCAGTTCCCGGCCAGAAACGCACCAGAACAAGGTCAGAACATGTTCCAAGTGATGGGAACCAGCCACAGAGGCAGGGTGGCCGGTTCAGTTGAGGAATTGGGCGACGACAATGCGCCAATGCAAAAGGGGCATGATGGGGTCAGAGGAGAACGGTGTTTGGTCGGGCATGGCAAAAAGGGGCAAAACTTGGCATGTGGGGGTAAACCTGTGCGATGGAACAGACCAACCAAGAACCATAGAGACAGAGCAAGGGAGAGAGGAGGAACGAGCATGTACCGTAGACAGGAACGCTAGTAGACCTTGATAGAATACCACCACCATTTTCCCCAACCAGAGCCGGACTGTCCCTAGACCGTGCTGACCCGAGACGACACTGTTGCCACAACCGCTGCTGCCACTGACTGCACAGACAAGCACCAACAACAGAGCACACAGCAAACCAACCCGAGAGAATCCATTCAGCGCAACAACGACAAAGAGAACACAACATTATAAGAGGTTCCAAGCAACCGGGAACTAGCCATAGAAGTGGCATGACTGGTTCCAAGTACTGGGAACCGGCCACAGGTGCACCATGGCAGGTTCCAGGCTCAGGGGTTAGGGAGGCCATACCTACACTGGCAGCACCTCTTCATAGACTGGATCCTCATCCAGTCTAGTCATTGTACACATAGTGTTAGCTCTCTCTGATAGAGCTTGTTGCCTCTGTACTGTAGTACTAGCAATCCCATTCCATACTCTGCCATATCCTCTGCCTACGGGATACAACTGTGCTTGTATGCCCTCGACAGACCCACTGCAGCCACTAGTCACTCCAGCCTCAGGGGTGAGCGCCAATAATGACATCTGTCCCTCAGCTTTACAGGAACCTGCTCCAACCGCACCGTAACACATTCCCAGATACAGGAACATGCCACAGGCCTGCCGTAACCGGTTCCTGCCCAGGAACAGAGCACCACCGTTACAGTACCCTTTCCACCAGACTTGGTACTTGCATTGGGCTGGGGGTCCTTTACGGTCAAGTATGGCTTTGACCTCAAAGTAGTTGGTGCCCTCTACCATTTGCTGAACCTCTTTGTCCTTGCAGCCATCCAGCTTGCTTCAGCGGTACAGCTCTAGCATGCTCACGTGGAAGACATCGTGAACACACATGTGCAGCAGAAGCTTGAGCCTGTATGCCATGTGACCAATTCATTCAAGGACCTTGAATGGACCAGCCAAGATGTGACCTAGCTTCTTGCTTGGTCGGTGGCTGCCCCAGTTGTGCATGTTGACCCAGGCAAGGTCTCCAACCTCAAACTCTTGCTCCTTGTGTCGACGGTTGTAGTGCCTTACTGCGCATGATTGTGCCTCGCAGATATGCTCCTGGCAATGTCAAAGCAATGATTTGTCTGCCATGGCAAAAGAAGCTGTGCATGTGTCCAGGACACCAACCGGTGGCATCTCACCATGCCCACATGGGTGCCAACCATGGCAGGCAAGGAAGGGAGACAGGCCAAGTGCAGAGTGGACGGCATTGTTGTAAGCAAACTCTGCAATTGGAAGCAGCTTGTGCCAGTTGTCCTGCTTGTCTGAGCAGAACAGTCTCAGGTAATGCTTCAGGACCTGGTTGACTCGCTCAGTCTGGCCATTGGTCTGCAGGTGGTATGCTGTGCTCAGGTTGTGCGCAAAGCCAAGCTTGCCTGCAAGCCATCACCAGGCATTGCTGATGAACTGGTGTCTGCAATCCATTGTGATATCATCCAGCAAGCCATACCGGGCAAAAATGTGGCGCTTGAACAGCTTCACCATGCTGGCCAAGGTAACATCCTTTGTAGTGGGCACCATGATTGCTGCCTTGGTCAATCAGTCCACCACTACCAGATTGGCATTGTAGCCCTGCAAAGTTGGGAGTCCCTTGATGAAGTTGGCCGTAATGATTCACCACAGGTGCTCTGGCATACAAAGCAGTTGCGGGTGGCTGTATGGGCAGTGCCAAGGCTTCTTCATTCTGGCACAAAGGTCGCACAACACCACATAGTCTGCAACCCAGGAAGCCATATTTGGCCAGAAGTAATACCACCTTGCCTGTTCAAGCATGGCATTGTGTCCAGGGTGGCCTGCTGCCAAGCTGTCTTGCACCTGGGTCATGACAATGTACCTCAGGTGTTCCTTGCTGATGCCCTCAAGTCCACTGGCACCTTGAGCATTGAGAGCAACTTGTGCCAGTTGGAATAAGTTGCTCCTGCATGTGGAGCCTCCACCTCCACTTGCAGGATGCATCACAGGCCCTCTACCTCCACCTCCACTTGGGGGATGCATTGGAGCAACTTGTTCCAGCATGCATAAGTTGCTCCCATGTTTTGGAACCTCTGGAACATAGAGTCAGTCGTGGATGTACCAGAAGCCATCCAGGCCTTGCTGTAGGCCTTCCATCCAGGGAACCATTTCCCTCCAAGTTGTAAGCCAAGGGTCCAAAGGCTGATAGACCTGGCAGAGGTCTGGCAGCATCAACCATGCTGACAGGAGCACCAAGTCTTGGAGGCTAGCCTTAGCCTGTTCCATCTGTGCACATGTTGCTCCGACAAAGATTGAGGGATCGAGAACCGTTCAAAAGTTTGCTTCAGCATCCTCCCCCTCCTTAACAGCCATATCTGACCTGTGTGTCAGGGCATCAGGCTTGCTGCCAAGCTTACCAGGCCAATAATTGTTCTCAAAATTGTAGTCAGCCAAGTGCAGCGCCCAGTGGCTTGGTGCCACAAGATCCACTGTTGCATCACAAAGTACCTAAGTGCATCATGGTCTGTGATGACCTCAAATTGTTCCAGCAGGCCTGCCAGGAACTGGTACCAGTGGCAAAGCAACACCACAACCGCTAAGAGCTCCTTATCATGGATCTCATAATTTGATTCTGCTGATGACACCTTGTGTGAATAGAAGGCGATCAGGTGCCATAGGTTGCTGTGCCACTGCTTGAGGATGCCTGTGATGGTGTTGTCACTGGCATCAGTCTCTACCCACATTGGCAGGGCATAGTTGTAGTGCCTAAGGATTGGGGCCAACTGAAACGCTTCCTTGAGGGCCTGGAACATCCTCTTTGCTGGTTCAGGGAGCTCAAACTTGCGGAACCGGTTGGTCAGCTTCACCAGGTCTGTGAGCAGCCTTGTGATCCTTGAGTACTGCTTGATGAACTGCAGGTAGTAGTTTGCAAACCCAAGGAACACCTGGATGTTGTGGATCAACCTTGTTTCCGGCCATTTGGCAATGGCCTCTGTCTTTTTGGGCTCCATCATCAGGCCCTCAGGCGTGACTATGTAGCTGAGGAAGTCCGCCCTTGTGGTGTTGAACATGCACTTGGAAAGCTTGCAGAACAAGCGGTGCTTGCGGAGTCAGCAGAGCACTTCCTGTACATGCTTGACATGCTGCTTGGGCAACTTGCTGAAGATAAAGAAGTTGTCCAAGTAGATGACCATGTAGACCCCAAGGATGTTGCAGAAGATCATGTTCACCACGGTCTGGAAGAGCCCTGGTGCATTGGCTAGGCCAAATGGCATCACCAGATACTTGAATAGCCTGAAGTTGGTCCTGAAAGCGGTCTTCCTTTTGTCTCCATTGGCAATCCGGATCAGATTGTACGCTGCTCGGAGGTCTAGCTTGGTGTAGATCCTGGCTTTGCAAAGAAGGCCAAGCATCTTGTTGATTAGTGGCAGCAGTGTGCGGTTCTTGACCGTGATCTTGTTGAGACTGCGGTAGTTGACACAGAGCTGCAGGCTGCTGTCCTTCTTTGGGATGTAGAGGACTGGTGACCATGCCAGGCAGCAAGAGGGCCGGCTGAATCCCTTGCCCAACATCTT
>JALNIF010000252.1:0-14597 GCA_026284005.1 Thecaphora frezii | reverse complement strand
TTCATCAGGGGGGCCCAGAAGAACACTAGACTCGCACGATCCGAGCGCGATAACCCATCAGCACCTTCCATTGCAGCAGCCAAGAGCTAGAGAAAGGATGGTCCAGAAGAGGAGAAAAAGGAGGGCGAACGCACCAGTCTTGGGCCCCGCAGGGTGGTTGATGAAGGACGAAAACTTGCTACCTCCCGCTGCCGAAGCCATCTTGAACGCCGAGGAAAGGTGAGGTTTACGAGGTCAAATGGAGAAGAGGGAAAAGGTGCAAGGTGACGAGGCGTCCGACGAAGATGATGGGATGAGTACGGGTGCAGGAATGAGTGGTGGTAGGGTGTGCGTGTGGGGAGAAGAGATAGAGTGGGGGAAGGGGCGGAGGGAGTTGGTGCCATTCCAATAATCGCCGGCCACGCTTCCGATTCTTGTTGCACTCTGCTGCGCGGCGGCAGGCTGGACGGGCCCAAGCCCCGACCTTGTCTCGCTTTTCTCCCCCCAATCCTCAAGCAACCCCAACCCAAAACGAGACCGAATTTCGACATGGCGCCCGATTTCTCGTCTTCAAGGCTGCAGGCCGACGCGTGGAGTCCTCGGTGCCGCCCCGATACGCCCGATGCATAGCAGCGAACAGTTGCAGCCTAACACACAAACCATGGAGTCAAGGACTCAAAACTCGACCATTTACAGGTGGTAGCAGCGTAGCATTCCAATCGAGTCCGACATCCGGGTTCCAATCCGCTGAGGCCCATGTTGCGCTATCCACGGCTGCCGGCATCTAGGGAGCCTGAGGAGGACGCGCTCGGCGGGCTGGAAGTCCGGACGGCCTGGACGATCTTGAGCTTGTGCGCGTTCGGTATCACTGCAGGGCGAGACGAAACGGTCGGCAACGGGCATCGAGTCAGTGGCAGTCACGGCGGCTATGGACTGATGGATCGCGGTCACACGGTCAGGATACCCACTTTCTCGCAGATACTCGAGATGCTTGGCGTGTTGCGCCGCCTGCGCCTTGGAACCTTCGCCGCTCCACAGCCGCCGGCTAGCCCCCTTGCCAAACACGACGGTGCGATCCGGCAGCGCCTCGCACACGTCGACCGGATCGGCGGGCTTGGGCCTGCTTGTGTCGAATTCATCCGTTCCCTCGGTCCTGGGCGTGTCTGTGCCTTCGGTGTTGGCCGCCTCCGCCGCTGCCGCCAAGTCGGTGGTCTGCTCGTCGTCGGAAAAGAGGTCGTCGACGTTGCGAGGCCAGAGTGGGGCGGGGACCACGTTGCAGCCGGCGCCGATGGTGCAGAACGAGCCGACGCGCACCGTCGAAGCCACGCGGCAGCGCACCGAAAAGACGTTGGAGGAGCCGATGCTGGCCGCCTCGATGCGGCAGCCCACCTCGAAGAGGTTGTCGTTGCCCACCTGCATGAGCTCGGTGTGCCGGTTGACGATGGTCGCCGTCTCTTCGATGATGCAGTCGGAACCGATCGAGATGGGTCCGTGGAGTGCGTAGACGGTCGCTCGGGGATGGATCACGGTGCCGCTGCCGATGCTGATCTCGCCCCTCAGGTCGGCATCCTGAGCGATGATGACGCGGCTGCCCACCGTGAGCCTGTCGTTGGATCCCACGGGCGCCATGGCTCCTTTGCTACGCTGGCCTTTGTGCGACGAGGTATGCTCGTTGTTTTTTTTTGCCTGCCTGGCGCTCGCTGCTGGAGGACGGAAAGGCGTCGCTCTGCACCTCGTCAGGAAAGGATTCGATGGCGCCGCCTTGCCGGACCGCTTCCGCTTCTACCTCCTGCTATGCAGTCAGCTTTGTCGTCGGTAGCCGGCAGAGGTAGCGCGCAAATCCCAAAGTCGTGAAGGTCAGAGGCTTCCCGATGACAGCTGTGCTTGCGACGGTATTGCGACGGTATTGCGACGGTATTGCGACGGTATTGCGACGGTATTGCGAGCGATGCCGCGGGGTGCAACCGCTCGTCTTGGGGCCCGACGCGTCGCAGCGCTTGCAAGCACCTCTGGTCGGGGCGATGCGAGGCGTTGGTACTGGCCAGAAATTGGGGGGTTAGTTGTGCTCGACAAGCTAAGCGGTACGTTGGGACAGCGGTCGTGAAGGGACGGAGGGCAATGCGTGCGGCGACTAACGCGCCCTGCTGTAGAGCCTCAACGCGGTGGCGAGTCCTAGTTACACGCTGGTTAACCACGGCCAAATATATATATATATATATAAAGAAAAAGATGAAATAGGCTCGACTCGCCAAGGCTGCCGTTGGTCTGGCCGCTTCGACCATGGTTTCAACTAACTACTTGGTATGGCCCATCTGCATGACTTTCTCCCGCGGCAGCATTCTTTGTCCTGTGCCCAGGTCAGCGAGAAGCATCCTCTACCTACCATCTCTCTGTTCTGCTTTAGCAAGCCAGGCATTCTTTGCTTGTCTGCGCCTCGGCGTTGTAGTTCCGCTGGCCGGGCGATCGCGCAGCTGCGCCTGGTTGCGACGAGCCGTCTGCGCCAAGCTCAAGGGTTCCGCCAACAACTTATATTCAGATTGCTCTTTCAGCACCAGAAGTTGCGCGAGGGTCGCCACTGCTCTGGTCATGACTTGGGTCGCAAACCTAGCAAGCGTCGTTGACCAACAGCTAGTTGATTTCGTATCGACGAAGTGGGCCGAGGGCTGCCAGGAGGTAGTGGTTCTTAGCACGTCGGAGCCACCGCGGCACCCGGGCAAGTCCATGACTAGGATGCTTTTCCCGCAGCCAAGCAACAATTGCATGCATGAAAACTAGGTATAGTCTGCCGCCAGCGCTAGCTACCGTAGCGTCTGTGGGAGAGCGAAAGAGGGTGAGAAGTAGTTGAGCAGCTACACCATCGGCGGGCCGCGCTCAGGGAGAAGGCTGCTTGTAGCGGACACCGAAGCATCGCTTTAACATCATGCATATGTGTGCGTGCGTCAGTACCTAGGAGCGTTGGCAAAGAGCAGTCTGGTGAAGGTTAAAAGGCGACCAGCAAAAGAGTACGTATGATCGATGAGTTGGAGAGCAGATGTGGCCCTGTGTCAGTGAGTGGTGAGGGTTGGCTGTGGGTAACACGTTGTGTACGTGAATAAAAGCAATCACGAATGTGCGTGAATATGAGGGTGCGTGTGTGTTGAAAGCGAATGCGTGAGTGAGTAGTATATGAGTGCGTGTGTGTTGAAAGCGAATGCGTGAGTGAGTAGTATATGAGTGCGTGTGTGGATGAGTGCACGCGTGTGCGTGCGTGAGTAGCGAGTGCGTGTGCTTGTGGAAGATGTTTTTAAAACAATAGAAATAAAAGAGAAATAAAATAGAAAAGAAAGAACAAAAAAGCTATGGCAAGTGCGGGTGTTTCTTGGAAAAAAAAACAAGGTGATAAGCGTGTTGTATTTATGCGCGTCATGCGTTGAAAAGTGGTTGTCGCAGAGCGTCGCCTGTCGAAGCGGATACGACCCTGGCGGAGGCCCGCGCTGCTGTCTTTGGTTTTGCGCAGATGAGCGAGCCAAAGCCGTAGTGTAAGTGGCCAAAGCCGTGGCAAGCCCAAGGCAATCCAAGGCAATCCAAGGCAATCCAAGGCGGTTCAAGGCGGTTCAAGGCGGTTCAAGGCGGTTCAGCTGGCTTGCACGTCTGTAAGCGCAGTGATGGTGTGGGTGCGGCCGAATGCCAGACCACGCTAAAGTCGCAGGCGAACTTCAAAGGGGGTTTGAGCGTTTGCGGGCCGTGCTCTCCATACCTCGCTCGCTCCCTCTCCCTCTCCCTTTACCCCTCTCCCTTTACCCCTCCCCCTTTACCCCTCCCCCTCTTTCCCTTCCCTTATCCCCTCCCTTCTCCTTTCCTCTCCCCATCTCCCTCTCCCTCTCCCTTTCCCTCTTCTTTTCCCCTTCTCCTTCCCGCCTCGTCCATGGCTCGTCGCCCTTAACCCCCTTTCCCTCTACCACTCCTATCTTTCCTCTCTCGCCCCTCCTCTTTCTATTACGTCATTTTATCCCAACAACCCCACCGAATAACCCCTCTACCACCCGCGGCCGAAAACGGCACTCGCTTCGAGGAAACCGCCCGTCTACCTCCTTCGCCTTTTGCGATACCAAGCGCTCTCCTGCCAACTTTGCCATCTTATTCCCCTGCCTTTCATCGTCTTTGACGCTCAGCGCTCGAACGTCAGCTTTCCTCCTCCTCCGCCAGCTTCGAGGGGTGGCTCGCGCTGCTCCTTCTCCACCTCGAACGCCGCTCGCCGCCTATCGACCTAGTTGCATCTATCGCTGCTTTTTGCCCTTTAGCAGTTCTAGAGGCCCACCCGCACGACCTTAACTCATCGGTCGTCATCATGTCAACCATGCAAACAGCGCAGCAGGCCGCGCAATCGGCCTCTTTCCGCGTCGGCGAAACATACAAGATTGTCGACGTTGTTGGAGAGGGCGCGTATGGAGTTGTCTGGTGAGTGTAGGAGGATCTCTTTCGCGGCGGCGTCCCAGGAGCTTTTCCAGAGTCGTCCGAGCCTGGTGGGCCGAAGACAGCGCGCCGCCACTCAAACATCGAAATTACAACAACCAACGCCTTCGCTACTTCATCGCCGTCATCTGCCCACGCCAGCTCCGCCATCCACGTCCCTTCGAGCTCAAGGGTAGCGATCAAGAAGATCACGCCGTTCGACCACAGCATGTTCTGCCTCAGGACGCTGCGAGAGATCAAGCTGCTCCGCCACTTTAACCACGAAAATATCATCTCGATTCTCGATATCGTCAAGCCCGCCGACTACAACAGCTTCCAGGAAGTCTACCTGATCCAGGTAAGTCTAGCACGCTTGGCGTCCGCAAAAAAGTGAAGGAGTGTTACCAAACCGCCGATGTCTGACCAGCGTTCTCTGCCGGACCGATACTCCTCTGTGCCTGCGCCAGGAATTGATGGAGACCGACATGCACCGCGTCATCCGGACCCAGGAGCTTTCGGACGACCACTGCCAGTACTTCATCTACCAGACGTTGCGTGGCCTCAAGGCGCTGCACTCGGCGCAGGTGCTCCATCGAGACCTGAAGCCCTCCAACCTCTTGCTCAACGCGAATTGCGACCTCAAGATCTGCGATTTTGGCCTTGCGAGAAGCGCCAACCAGCCCGAGGCCGAGGGCACCGGCTTCATGACGGAATACGTGGCGACGCGGTGGTACCGGGCTCCCGAGATCATGCTGACGTGAGTATATCCTGGCCGTCAAACGAGCGAGGCGCGACGCAAGCAGCGGTGCGACGATCTGACATTTCGATTGCTCCCGGTCGCCCTCTGTCTTGGAACCCTCTGCAGCTTCAAGGAATACACCAAAGCGATTGATATCTGGTCGGTCGGCTGCATCCTGGCAGAGATGCTGTCCGGAAAGCCACTCTTCCCCGGTAGGGACTGTAAGTGTCCGACCTGCGCGCGGTACGCCACGCGATCGAAATCGACCCGCGATGATGGGCGAGAAAAGAGCTCGCATCGCTGATGTTTGCTTGTCCTTCTTGATGGTCCATCGCGTTTGGCGCCCGCACAGACCACCACCAGCTCTCGTTGACGCTCGAGATCCTGGGAACGCCCTCACTGGACGACTTTTACGCGATTACCTCGACACGATCGCGAGACTACATCCGCGCGCTGCCGTTCCGCAAGCGCAAGAACTTTTCGCAAATGTTCCCCAACGCCAACCCGCTGGCCATCGACCTGATGGAGCGGTGCCTCACGTTTAGCCCAAGGAAGCGTATCACGGTCGAGGAGGCGCTGGCACACCCGTACCTCGAGCCTTACCACGATCCCGAGGACGAGCCGACGGCCGAGCCGCTGGATCCTAGCTTCTTTGATTTTGACTACTGCAAGGAGCAGCTGAGTCGGTCAGAGCTCAAGCGGCTGATCTACAACGAGATCATGACCTAAGCCGAACGGTTCGGCCAGGACGCGCCCTCCACCGAGCGGCGACCTCAGCTGTGGTCGCGCTGACGGCCTCTTGCCCGGGCCCGTCAGTCAATCGATGAGATTGCCGCCGTTTTGAAGGACAAAGCGCCAAACCCTGGCCATCATCCTGGCCGGCCGTGTCTCACCGACCACGCCGCTCGGCACGGCCTCCTCGCCAACCCACCTGTGCTCCCCAACCTCGCCATAATCCAGAGGTCACTGTCGTTTCTCCTCTTCCCTGGGCTATTTTCGGTGCTTGGCAGCCTCCTTTTCTGCCTCTATCCCTTTTTTCCAGCGCTCGGCTGTATCACGCGTATATCTTGAGTTCGCTCCGAAGCATGCTCGATCTTGTGGTTCTTCTCTCTTTCTCCTCTCACTGGTCCTTTATTTTGCCCTCACTCGTCTCTAGGGTCTGGCTTTAAACAGTTACAGCAACAGCAGCAGCAATACCAGCAAACAGTGGCAGTCGTGAGACCGCGTCCATCCGATCTTCCGGTGTCGGCATCCTAATACAGTGGACTGCAAGTGGTCCGACTTGCTCTTTGACTTGCACCCAAGCAGATCAAGACTGTGGCAATCGTGGTACTAGGGTTGCATTGTGAGGGGGGCTGTGCCTTGTTCTTTGCAGGCTTACACGCGATCAGGGCTCAAGTGTAGAGAAAAGAAAAAGACGCGAGGGAATGTTTATGGGGGGGGGTGGGGTGGGGTTCACTTGAGGAGGCTGAGGAGGCTCGAGAGGCCGCCGGAGTTTGCGCCGCCGATGGTGTCCTGCGACCCGCCCTTGTTGAGGAGGCCAAGGGCGATCTTGGCGGCTTGGTTGATGGCGTCCTGCTTGTCGCCCGAGGCGTTGCCCTGATTTTGCTTCTGTTCAAACATCTGTTTGGCGGCGTGCGTGCGGGCCGGCGTGCATGCGAGAGAAAGTGTGTATGTATATTGGGAGGGGGGGCTGGTGAGATGAAAGTCGGTTTGAAAAGTTCGGAAGGGGGGAAGAATGGAGAAGAAGGATGGAGAAGAAGGATGGAGAAGGGGAAACGTACAGTGGCGGCTTGGGACATGGCGACGCCGAGGAGCTTGGACTTGATGTCGCCTCCACTTCCGCTTCCGCCTCCGCCCATGACGGCCTGGATGGCTGCTAGGCTGCGGGCGATGATGGGGTCGAAAGTGCGGTAGGGCAAAATAAAAGAAGAAATAGGGCAAGGCAGAAAGAGGGAGAATGGCTTCAGTGTCCTAGGCCCCGGGTGTTATGGGAGCGCAAAGGCGTGGGGAGCCAAAGGGGCAAAGAAGCAGGCCATGGGCGGAGGGGAAGGGGGCAGACACTTACGCAGCAGCGTTGCCGATGCTGCTAGAGCTGGACGATTCGTTGGAGTTGTTGACGTTGTGGTGGTCCTGCATCAGCCTCTGCTCATCGAGATCATCGTTTCCGCCCGCGTTGTTCTTGAGGAATCCCAGGGCTATTCCCGCGCCCGCGCCATAAAAGAAAAAAAATGGAGAAAAAAGGAGACATTGTAAGAGCGGCGAAGCCCGAGGGTAGAAACTGGGTTCGTCACTGCAAACGCGACGATCCAACATAGGCGCAAAAGGGAAACGTACCGGTGGAAAAGAGACTCGAGTCCTGGCCGCTGGCGCCACCGTGGCTGCTGGCGTGGTTGAGCACCTCGTTGTCGTCAAAGTCGTGCCTTGCGCCGCCAGACGAGTGCGAGCCTCCGTAGTCGTTGCGGCCACCACCCTGGTTGTTGTCGTAGTCGTTGCGTCCGTAGCCCTGCTCGGATCGGCCGCCGCCACCGTATCCGCCGCCGTGGTTGGAGGACGACTGGTAGTGGTTGCGGCCTCCACCCTGCCTTCGGTCGTCGTAGTCGTAGTCGTCGTCGCGGCGGTCGTTGTGGCTGTCGTAATTGTTTCCAAACATGGTGGGATAAATGGTAGGCAGTGGGATGGATTGGGGATGATGGGTGGGGCGATGGAGGATGGAAGGCGGGTGGCGGTGTTGTTGTAGACCGACGTTTGCTAAGCCTCGCTCTGCCCTGGCAGTCTTGACGGCTTTGGTTTGGAAGGAGTGAGTCGCAGTCTACGCCGTCCTTGGCTCTGGTTGGAAGGGTCAGGGCGAGGGCAAGGAAAACAAGGCCGCTTGGGCCAATCGAGATTAGCGTCAGGGCGAGGGCAAGCGCGGTGTCTGGCTGCAAGCGAGACTGGTTGAGCTGGATTTGTAGCATGTTGGAGAAGGTGTAGGTAGACATGACAGGAAAACCAACATATGACAGCATCAACAAACAAGGCGTAGCAGAATAGCGAGCAACCACACCATGCTGGCATTGATTCATGGTGATGCTTATATGCTTATATTGCTATAACCAAACTAGGCATTCGCGCAAACACTACAACCAAGCACCAAGGGCTAAGGCATCCATCCATCATTTGTGCACAAGCTCCTCATTGCAAAAGGTACGCTTTTCAAGCTGTTGAGGGAGCTTGTGTTGCAGCTTGGGAGCTGCCAAAGCGCCCTAATCGCCTCGGTGTGCAGCTTGGCGCTTTTGCGCGAGTGCTGCTGGCTTTCCGAATCCCGACTTGTTGCTTCCCGTTGTCGGACCCGATTCGTCGCTGCGCGAGAGAAGAAAACTTGCAATCTTCACGTGGGAGCGAGCACAACCCAACTAGCTCGCCTTAAGCGACACCGCTCTTCTTCTCGTCAGCTTTCATCCTATCGCCATCGCTACCTTGCGCCAACCGTCACCTCCACCTCCTCCCGCCACCCCGATCCGGACGTTCCGCAGATCGAGCGGAGCTTGACGACCCTTTTTACCAAGGAACACCTACCACTGCCGACGAACAAAGAAGAGAGGGCCAACATGTTGGGACTCAAGGCAACCATGGCCATCATTGACAACTCGGGCGGGCTCGTAGCCGAGTGTGTCAACGTGCTGAGGAACAAGAGCACGAGGGGACTGGCGCGTGTGGGTGAGTAGCGGCATGCTGTGTGCCGGGCGGCAGATGGGGCGGTGTGTCGCCGTGAACGAGGCGTGGTTCGTCACTTTTCGCTCGGGCGGGGTGGGAGCGAGCGTGATACCGAGAATGGCCTCTGGAATGGAATGTCGCGGAGCGATATGGCCTCGATCTTCCCTCACTACCACGCAGATGCGGACCACAATGAGCTTCACCATGCTGACCTACCTCTACCTTCCACCCTATTCCCCCCAACCGAACCCGACGTCCAACCATCCCCACCATGCTTAGGCGACGAAATCGTCGTCGTCATCCAAAAAGCGCGCCCCATCTCCAACGCTCCCGGCCAGCAGAACATGTCGAACGCCAACAAGGTACGCCGCGGCGACGTGCGGCACGCCGTCGTGGTGCGCACCAAGAAGGAAATGACGCGACCCGACGGCCGCGTGATCCGCTTCGACGACAACGCATGCGTGCTGCTCAACAACAAGAAGGAGCCGCTCGGGACCCGCGTCAACGGGGTGGTGGCGAGCGAACTGAGGTACACGGGTTGGGGAAAGATTGCTAGCCTGGCGCCTAAGGTCATCTAGGAGGGATAGCAAGTTAAAGTCTTCAGCGGTGGCATGCTCGGCCCAGATGATCGAACAAGGTGCCAGGCAGAACGGATCTGGATTGCGAGCCAGCCCGAAAGGCGGCGCTTTGCGCCAGGGCCGCCCACCCGAGGCGCTAGCGCTTGCCAGCCGTCAGCGGCCAGCGCTGGGCGTAGACCAGGTGGCCCAAGAGAGGCGCTAGCGGTCCCTGCTGGCAGGGCCTGGGAGATCGAGACAGGCCCCCGTCAACAGGGCGGAGCTCATGGCGAAGAGAGTGGAGTTTGGAGTATCGATGTACTGCTGGAAGGAGTCGGAACGCTACCAGCCCAAGAACATGATCCAATCCACCGGAATGCCGGCAGCGGCGGCCGCCGTGGCCGCCCCCCCGGCGGAACAAGTGACGCGGAACAAGTGACCGGCGAAGTCGCCCAAGATGCTGCAGGTGAGAAGCGACGACGCCAGGAGCTGCAGAAATGCACGGCGGGTAAGAGGGGCACCGGACGTGTCAGGGAACAGGGGGCCAAGAGGACTGAGAGCCGGATGTTGGGCCAGGACAGCGTCGATGGCGGTGACCGGGCAGATGGGAGAGCCAGGAACCCGGGCGATGGGAATATCGATGGCTTGACGGCCGGGGTCGGTTTTGGAACACGGGAGATGGAGGATGCCATCGGCGGTGGCGACGGACCAGTGAGGCTGTGTGCGCGTTTGAGCCTTCACCCTGCATGCCAGCTGGCCATGGGTGGGGCTGCCACAGGCCACGCAGACGTGGTGGCGTTTACACTCGGGCCATGCCCAACCCGTTGGTTGTCTAGTTGCAGCATACGGTGAGCTCGAGGCACGTTCCTCGGCCACTCGCCCTCAGAACCGAGGCCTCCTGTAACAAAAACCTGCCCACACTTGCCACCATCACTCTGGCCTCTGACATGAGCGCCAATAACGACATCCATCCTCAATAAACGGGAACCTGCCCCAGACTTGCTGTAATGTGTTCTCGGCCAACAGGAACACGCCACAGCTCCTCTGTAAGGTTCCCACGCTGGAACAGAGCCCCGCTGGTGCACCAGCTTCGTACTGGGCACTGCAGACTCAACTACTACCTGTCAGGGATGAAGGTTCCAGGAAAGACTGCCAGCTGCGATAACTGCCCGGGAGTAAAAGAGACGCACACACACCTATTGGTCTGTACAAGCCTAGAACTGGCAAGAAAAGAGCTCAGCAATAAAGTTGGAGGCTGCAAGATGGGGACCTTGCTAATGCTCGAATGATGCTAAGACAGCAAAGGTGACAGCAAACTTCGTAGTGCAGAGATTCCCAGCCTACCACGACCCGTGGCATACGATGCTAGCTGAGCCCCTACAATGATGGCTTAGATCCCTCTGGATGTGGATATGCATTCGCAAGCATCGCACAACACACCAGCATGTAAAGGCCACTCTTTCCCCCGCATCAGCGCTAGCTCGGGCCGCAGTATGATTTTCAAAACAGAACGACACGCCCCTCGATTTCTTGATGACATACACACAGCCGCCCGAGCCAACACGCCAGCCCCAATGCCAGCCCCAATGCCAGCCCCAATGCCAGCCCCAACGCCAGCCCCAGCGCCAGCCCACCGAGCTCACCGGAGCCCCATTCAACCTCCACCCCGCCACCACGCACGCACCCACTCGACCATCCTCGCCCCGCCAGCCCCCTCCTTCCCCGCCATGTCGTCGGTGCGCCCCAAATCCACCGGTCCCAGGGCCAGCACCTCGGCCCAGTCCATCAAGGCGGCTCTCCAGGACCGGCTGCTGGACCAGCTGTTGGCGGCCTTTCGCAGCGACAATGCACCCAGCCCGCACGCCGCCGAAAAAGCCAGGCTCCAGAGCGCGCTCAAGGACCAAGTCTGGTCTCCCGCGGATCGTTGGGAGGTCGACCGTTACCTCCAAGGGTAGGCTGTCCAGCGCTCGCTCCATGTCGTTGGCTGGCAGACGTTTCCTGACTCGGAACCTCGTTCACACCCCTACCACTCTGTTTCTTTGCGCCGTCATGCCGTCCCGTCATCCAGCCTCTCGCGCAGACATGCCATTGACCTCTCCTACGAGCTCTCGGCAGCCTTGCAAAAGACCTACCAGCAGCTCAAGCTCAGCGCCAAGCAGTCGCTCCACCTCGCCCAGAAGGCCAGGGAGCTCCACTTGATCCACCAGAGGCAGCAGCAGCAGCGGTCTGGAGACTCCTACCGGCACGCATTCGCATCCTCGGACAAGGGAAAGTCGAGGGAGTACGATGATGCAATCCTCCAAGACCCGCCCATCACGCCTGAGAACGTCGCCGACATGGTCCAGCTGCTCATCGCCCTGTCACGGCCGGCCGACGTGACCACGTCCACCTACGCCCACCTCCTCCTCGACCCGGATCGCCCCCAAAAGACTACCTACCTCGACCCCAAGCAGCGCCAAGCCGCTGAGAGGGCCGAGTGGAACAGGATCCTGCTGGAAGAGCCCCTCGACGGCGAAGAGTGGCGATCCGGATCGTCGGATACCTCGGAGCTATCCATCTGGACGGAGTCGAGCCATCAATCGGATCGTCGCGCCTCTGCTAGCGAGGACGAGTACGAGCTCTATCCCATCGCCGTAGATTCCACCCGGCCCTCGCATCCGGCCGCAGTCGAGACAGGCGCGACGCAAGAGGCAGACTGGCGAACGTTGCACGACCATCGCGCACGCGCATTGGAAGAAGCCGGTCTCCGTCGAGGGTGGGTGGTCGAGGCGTCGCAGCGTTTCGACGAGTTTTCGGACGTTGTCGTCGTTCGAGAGGCTATCCTGGCGCTGCAGGGCTACGCCGGGCTCCTGTTCGAGCTCGGATCCGCGACTGAGATGCGACTACGCCCGTCGGTGTTCGGCTCAGACGACGCATCCAGCGCTGCTAGGCGAGCGCAGTTCCAACCCATCGCGTCGATCTCGTCGACTCTGCTCAAGTTGCAATCGTTTGCAGAGCTCCACGGCGTCGTGCTGGACCGCTCTCCAGATAGCCACAAGGCCAGCACCTCGCTCGAGGCCTTTGCCGAGCAGGTCGTCGTCATGCTGGAGCGGGTGAAGACGTGGTTTTCCCAGTACGACTGCGACCTCGCCGCCGGGCTCACGGCGACAACGAGCGCTTTTGCGATCCGCAGCCGCGATGCTACGCTATCCATCCTCTTGGCCGACGTCGAGCGCGAGACTCGGAGCCTGAGGTGCATCGCCGAGCTGCTCTCGGATCTCGGCATGCTGGAGACGCCCATGGAGGCGCGCAGCGTCGATGCAGACTGCACCTTGCTCGACGCGCTCCAGGCAACGCTGGCGTTCGACCTTGCTGGCGGCGGCAGCGAGGAGAGTGCGATGCTGCGGCAGGACCTCTCTTGCTGCTTCGTCGCCATGGCCCAACCGTGGTGGCGTCAGGTCTGCAGGAGCATTCGCGAAGGGGTCAGCTTCGCCGAGGCCGGCTCGGGACCCTCGGATGAGTCGACAAGGACGGAGAGCATGTTTGCGCGCGACCCGCGCGTGAGCCCGCTCGGTGCCCGCTTCTGGACGGACGGCTACCGCCTCCGCGGTAAAGCGGACGGAGGTGCGGGCGAGGCCATCCCTGCCTTCATCGCCCCTTTTGCCTCTGATCTGCTCGACGGATGCAAGAGCGTAGGCCTGCTGCGAGCGCTAGGAGTCGATGTTGGCGGTTCGCTCGAACCGTGCGAGGATCTTCGGGCGGTGCTGGAAGGGCGGGGCGTCGCCGACATTGGATCCGACGATGGCGACGACGATAGCATCCTCGAAGAAAACAGAGGACTCGCCGAGGCGGCCACTGTCTCGGAAAGGCCTGCGACCAGAAGCGTCACACGGAGCGAAGCGGCTGCGGCGGTCCACGCAGCGCTGTTTAGGGGTGCCAGGGCCACAACTGGCCTTCCGCAGCCGGCAGCGACCTCGCGCAGAGCCGGCCAGCATCTCCGCGCCCCTCTGGGTCCGAAGGCAATGCCGCCCGGTTCCCCTCCCAACCTGGCAGACCTGTCCCCGTGCGGCTCTTTGATTCGAGGCAGCGCAGAGCCCATCAAGGCGCTCCTCGAGCCTCGTCTGAGCCAGACGCTATCCAGGCACCTGCAGCCCATGCTGACGGTCGTCCGAAGACACCTGCACGACGCGCTGGTGTTGCAATGGTACGAAGGCGGTTGCGACCTCTACAGCCACCTCTCTGCGATCCAGGGCCTCTATCTGATGACGAGGGGCCCCGAGATGTCCGAGTGGTGCGACATGGTCTTTGAAAGGCTCGATTCGTCGCAAGGCGAGGCGGGGCTCGACTTTCACTACCTCAACTCGAGCTTTCGCGATGCGATGACGTCGCACGGCCACGACGCCAATGAGGGCGCCGGCTCATGGATCGATACGGGGCTGGTACGCATCTACGCTGGCGAGCCGCTGCAATCGCGGTCGCAAGGGGTGGGGCAGCTGTCGCAGATCACGGTGCGGTACCAGGTGCCTTGGCCGGCCTGCTACTGCTTCACACCGGCTGCGCTGGCGACGTACCAAGAGATTTTCGTGCTGCTGCTGCAGGTGCAGCGAGCCCGCAAGGTGGTTGCCTCGCTGCTCAAGGCATCGCATCGGCAACAGCACCAGCACCTGCACATGCCAAGCATGCGCAAGTTTTGGAGCCTGCGGAAAAAGGTCGATTGGCTTGTGCGGGTCGTTGGCGAGTACCTGATCAGGGACGTGAGTGTCGATTGGTAGACGTAGGCGGTTTTTTGGGGGGAATGCTGTGTTGGCTGGGCTGACCTCTCAAACTGTATTGCATCTCTGCCCGTCGCCGGCTTCTCGACAGGTCATAGAGCCGTCAGCCAAACAGCTGCGGTCCGACATGGACGAGCTGGTCACTTTCGACTCGCTGATCGACTGCCACGGCAAGGCGGTGGAGCGTATGCGCTACCTCTGCTTTTTGCAGGCGGACCAGGAGAACCTTCACGACAGCATCCTCGAGGCGCTCGAGCTGGCGATCGCGGTCAGCCGAGCGTACCAAGAGACATTTGGCGAAGCGTCTTTAGCAGCATCGATCGATGCAGCGACCAAGGGCAAGGGTCGCACCGGTGCGCGACGTAGGGCGAGGCGTGGTCACCGAAAGGGACGACGCCGGCACGAATTTTCCGACGACGACGACAACGACGACAACGACGACAACGA
>JALNIF010000251.1:0-12465 GCA_026284005.1 Thecaphora frezii | reverse complement strand
GTGGCATGGTGGCATGGTGGCAGCCTCGTGATGCGCGCGCGTGTGGGTTGGCACTTGACAACCTTCAACCTTGTTTAGCGGCTCGCTCCCCGCTGGCCCCTCGTCGCCACCACCACCACCCCCGTCGCCACCCCTGGCTTTCCGCCCTCGCTCCTCGTGCTTCGACGAGCTAGGCCTCCGTTCCACATCACTCCGCCTCCCCCTCACCCCCTCCAGCTCAACCTTTGCCTCCCATGCACGCCCACGCCCCTCACCAACCGCCCACCACTCTCCACCCATCCCCACACCACCGAGCCTACCTCCATCCCCACCCTACAGGCGATCAAGCCATCCCCCTCAACAACGCCATCGGTAGCGCCAACAACAACGACCAACACGACAACGACCATCAAGTCTTTGCCAACCACGAGCCCGAAGCGCCGCCCAGCAGCGACGACTCCTCCGCCGCGCCCACCCCAAACCTGACCGATAGCGATGAGCTCGAGAGGTTCCGCCGAGAATGGCAGCAAGAGGTGCAGTCCCGCGCCGCAGCCGCATCTCTGAAACAATCACAGCGTGATCAACAGAAGCGTACCCCGCCGCAGCAACCTGGCAAAAATCACGACCAAGGTGCCGCATCGACGCCCTTCCGACTGGCGCAAACCTCGACGCACGACGCCTCCGACACGGGTCTGGAAGACGAGATGATGCGCCTTTCTATGCCTATCCCAGAGGCCGAGATCTACGCTCCCGCCGCACTCAAGTACTCGGATGGCGCTCACAAGATGCCGCTCGCCAAGCGCCCAGCCAACCCAACCGCGCCACCGACGCGCGCCCGACCCGTGGCTGCCGACTCGGAAGACTTTGACGTTGATCAGGGGCTACTCGCCTTCTCAAGTGTCAGAGGCAAGTCCACATCGCCCACGCGGACCCGATTCAGGGACGAGATCGCCAACGCCGCCGTACCCTTTAGTATGTCGAGCGGCTCCGGACGGCCGCTCAAGGCCAAGGCTACCATCACTGGAGGAAACATCATCGGACTAGACGGCAGCGTCGGTGCGTCGGGCTCCAAGAGCGTCGCTTCGTCCTTGTCCATGCCGGCAACATCGAGGGATGCGGGTGACAGCACCTCCTCGGCAATCCGGGCGGCGACCGAGGCGTACGCGCGCGCCGTTGAGATGGAGCGCGGCGGGCAGCTGGACGAGGCGCTCATCTCGTACCGTCGCGCCTTTAAGCTGCACAGCGATGCAGATCGGCTCTATCACCGGGCGCAGCTGCTGCTGTTGGAGCCCGACGTGGCGCCGCAAAAGCACGACGTGGTGCTCTCGTCGCCCGCCGTGGCGGAGCAGGTGCGGCGGGCGCTCGACATCGATGACCACCGCTTCCTCGCTATCCAGCAGCGCAAGATGCGAGAGGCGCAGGCGGCTGAACGTGGCGGGACGTACGTCGAAATCCCTCCGCAGTCCGGTTCCGATGCTGCTGCTGCTGCGGCGGCGGCGGCGGGGGCAGCACACCCATCGGCTCTCCGCACACCGCTGGCGAGCGAGAGCCGGCCGAACGAGCTGGTCAAGCTACTGGGACAGCTGTCGATAGAGGGAGGCGGCGAACGCGACTTTTCGTACGTTGGCTTTGTACCGGCGGACGAAGAAAAGGAGGTGCTGCTGTCGAGGCTTCCCGACGAGATTTTGCTCCACATCCTACGCATGGTGGCCGCGCCGCGCGGAAGGAGGGGCGCCAAGATTACCAAGCCCAGACCGACGCAGGAGGAGGTGGCGGCGCAGCAGCAGCAGCTGTCGGGCCGAGGCCTCGGAGGTGGTGGCAGCGGGGCGGGAGGAGACAAGCATGGAAAGTTAGGAGCTGCTGACCCGGACAAGCCAGCGGCTCCCGCCTCTACCGCTTCTGCAGGCGTCGCCAACGACACTACCGCATCAGCGACGGCGACCGGGGCGATCGCTACTTCGGGCGAGGCCCCGGAGAGCGTCAACAAGCCGCAGGCGGCGTCGCGGCGGCATGTGGGCATCGGCGTGGTGCTGGGAGGCGCCGACTGGCAAGCGATCGAGCACATCGGCCGAACCTGCTGGAAGCTGCGGCTGCTTACGCGTTCTGCGAGCATCTGGAAAACAATCGTCCAAGAAACCTACTACCCGCCGCTGATGCTACCTGTGGATACGAGCCTGGCGACGCTGTACGCCCAGCACCACCATGACTGGCGCACCGTATTCGTCAACCAACCCCGTCTCCGGCTTGACGGGTGCTACATCGCCGCGTGCCACTACGCACGGCCCGGCATGTCGGAAGAGTCAGTCTGGATCCGCGTCGTCCACGTAGTCGAATTTTACCGCTCGGTCCGTTTCCTACCGGACGGGAGGTGTCTGTGCCTCCTCACGACCGATCCTCCCGCCCAGACGGTGAGGAAACTCGAACCCAACCTAAAAGCTAAAGGTTTCGCAAGGGGTACCTGGCAGCTGTTTCCAGAGGGCTTGGAGGATGATGAAGAAGAGGGAAGACCCAAAGGTCCCAAGGTGACGGTGGAGGACTTGAGGGACGAGGCGATGAAGAAGTATGCGTTTAGGATGGTGTTTGGACTGAGGCAGACGGCGAGGGGGAGGTGGAATCGGTTGGAGCTGTTGGAGTATTTTTCGTGAGTTGGTGGATGGCTTGACTTTGTCTTTCCTCGGCCTGGCTGGTCGGAGTGCGATTTTGGTGGTGGTGCTTGCGATGATCGGCAGAGGAAGAGGAAGAGTCATCACAAGCTCTAACTGATACCCTTCTGATGCTTCTCTATTTTCTTTTTACCTTCCTCGGGCGGACTCTCCCTCTCCATCTTCCTCTGCTCTCTCCATGCTGGACGATACGAGGCAGGGTCAACCTCAGCAACGGCGAAGTTCTCCCGCTACCGCAAAAACATACCAAGCCGTTCCAGTTTTCCCGCGTCATTCCTTACGGTATCTGATGGGCTGACTCCTCGCAGACCAGCTGCCTCATTCACCTGGGTACGCTTTCCTAGGAGGGACGGGTGAACAAATTTTGGTCAAGGCAATCAAGGGCCTCGTTGAACTTTTGGGGGGGGGGGGGGGAGGTTAAAAAAATATGGTTTTCTCGTAATCTATAATGCAGAGCTGGCAAGGGTTGAAGTACAGGCGAGGCCGCGGGCGGGTGAAGATGGTGGTAGGCTCGTTTCTTGCTGATTTTCCTAGATGGCTCCTCTGTGTCATACGTGGAGAGATGCAGGGCAAAACGATGCAGAGGCGTGGTGAGAGCAGGAGCAAGAAATAAATAGAACAAGAGAGGAGGAGAGGGGAGAGTTTTCTTCTCCTTCCCCTGTTTTTCTAGATGCCCATTTGCCGCTTCATGCCGAGCCAGACTGCGAAGCTGTGTTTGCGCCGCCATTGTTGGTTCGGGTTGGTTGAGAGACGTCCCGTAAAGGCGAGAGGAGGAAAGGGGTTACCCAAAGAGAGGTGGGTGAAAGAAAACCGTCAAACGACATAATCAGCCTCTACGTTCCTTCGTCCACGTTGGAGCGGGAGTCGGCAACATCTTCCCGGGCTGCTTAGCGGCCCGGCCCCACTCACCTGATACTCGTCATCGGCACAACCTTAACAAACCCAATACTCAACCCAACATAAAACCCTCTCCAACCCCTCGTCCTCCAAATCCACCTGACCGTCTCCGCCATGCCCAGCATAGACCCAGGCCTAATGATGCCACCCACCTGCTGCCTTCTACGAATCACCTCAAACGGATACGCCACGGTCTGGCTCAGTGCTCCCGCCAACGCGCCCGCGCCCAGATCGACCAGTGTCTTGCTCGGCCAGAACCATTTCCGCCTCGATCCCGCCACCGACGCCTCTGGTTCCGAGGAGGGGAATAAGGTTTGGAGTAAGGTCTTGCACCGTCCGAATACAAGGAACGAGGTACCGGCATAAGGTACCATGCCGAGGACGGTGACGCTGAAACCGCGGTAGAATTTGAGCAGGGGAAAACGCGTGAGAAGCCGGCTGGTCGGTTGTGTCGAGGAAACGTTCGGGTCAGAGGCTTGCATCGTTGTGTGTAGCGGGGTTGTGCCTGGTCGTATCCCCGCCGTGTTTCTCGAGCTCGATTCCACCTCTCCTGCCGAGGCCGCCACCGCCGCCTCCGCAACCCCCGCCCCAACCCTCGCCGCCCTCCTTCTTGCATCCCCACTAAACGGCGCCTCAGTACTCCCCTCTGTATAAATTCTCGCCATCGTCTGCCTCAAGCTACCCTTTGTCGTCTTTCGCTTCGTCTCAAACGCCAGCCTCACCCGGATCAGCTCGAGCGGGTAGGTCATAAACACCGACAGCACCCCCGACGCCGCGCCCGCCACAAACAGCCGCGAAGCCGTCTCCGACTGCTTGGTCGGCATCAGGTAAAAGTGCAGCTTGTCGTACGCCATGTACTTGATGGCCGCGTAGGGGAAGATGCGCATCAGCGTTGCAGAGTGGCCCTGGAATAGCGCCAAGGGGCCTTGCGATCGTAAGATGTCGGATGCTGCTGTAAAGACGCCGAGCCATCGGCCTGGAGTTTTGGCGGGCCAAGGTCCAGGACCGAGCGGTGTTAGATCGTTTGGGTCAGTACACAGAAGGCCTCCACTCCAGTCCAATGCGAGCCAAAGCGCCAGTCGAGGGCCCACTAGCAGGTTCTCGCTCTGTTCTTGGAAGAGAGAGCAGGCGAGGAGGGATGAGAAGGAAAACGAGCCACGTACCGCTATATTTTTGAAACTCTGGATTCTGCGCTTGAAAGAGAATCTTGACCCTATCCAACGGAGCGATTGCCGACTTGGCCTGTCCAGTTGCGAGTTTGAAACGTAAACCAACACCACCGTCACCGCCGCCGCAATGCAACTCTCCTCTGATCAGCAACCAACGATGCAACGGCCTCGCACCCGCTTACGGGCCTCCGTGGCGGAGATAGGATAGGGCATTGACTCACGACACATCCGGCAATCCCGCCTGCCAAGCCGCTTCTGAGCACGTAGTTCCAGCTAGTCTTGTCCGAGGTGCTGCCGAGCCTGGCCTCAAGCCTGGCTGCGAGCGTGGTGCTTGTCGGATGCGGGGTGGCTAAGGGATGGGGTGCGATGGGGTTAACGGGATCGAGGGCGCGCGCCTTACCCTTGGGATCCGCTAGGGATGTCGAAAGGTCCGAAGTAGCTGTGTCGATCTCGCACAGCGGCGGATGCGTAGGTCGCGCCATGGTAGAGTGGAATCGTAAGTGCGCGAGCGGGAGCAGGAAGGGGAGGAGAATAGGAAGGAGAGGGGAACTGTAGCCGGTACAGCAGAGTTGGTGGCAGGGGCGAACGAGGTGGGGAGCGGAGCGTTTCGGTGAGCGTTTCTACGGCATCGGGAGGGTGCTGTGCTGGGGAAAGGGGGGAGAGAGCGTGTGTGGGAGAGGGAGAGCGTGGGTGCGCGTGTGCAAGGACGAGGGACGGCGGATGGGCCTGGACTTGAGCTGCGAAGGCGGTGGCAGAGAGGGCCAAGGTGCGGAGGCGTGTGTGATTGCGAATGCGATGTGGCCTGCTTGGTTATGAGGGAGAGAAATCGGTGTGGAAGCGTGGAAGCTCGAAAGCGTCGCGGTGGTGCGGGTTGCGAGGTGGCGGGTTTGGGTGGAGGGAGGTGGACTGGTGGTGGTGGTGGTGGCGAGGACCAAGGAGCAAAGTGGCGAGGAGCGGCCAAAAAAAAAAAAAACCCCCCCAAAAAGAGCCGATTGCGACAGCCGATTGCGTGCCAAAGTGTGCCAAAGTGCGCGAATTACTTTGCCAAAGCCATTTCAGCTTTCACAGTGAATGTTGATAGCCACAGTACATAATTACGGATGCACCACACTTGCCTGCCTAATCCAAGTTTGCCCGAGCAGGGTGCCGTCTAACCAAGTGCCGTCTAACCATGTGCCGTCTAACCATGTGCCGTCTAACCATGTGCCGTCTAACCATGTGCCGTCCAACTACATATTTGCCGCCTAACCATGTGCACGTGCCAGCCTCGCCCCACACGCCCGAGCCATCATCCGCTCGGCTCAACCGGCTTCCATTCAAAGCCGATCGCCAACCCACTTTCCCCACACATCCATTCCAGCAAAGGTCCGCTGCCAAGTCCTTCTTGATTCATTCCTCTATGCCCTTTTAACTGGCTCCGTACATCCATCCCTCTTTTCCCCTCTCTTGCCATCTTCCTCTGACCCTCTCTACGCATACTCGGCTACCAGCTTCGACACGCCCGTCGCCAGCGGCGTCAGCTCGCTCGCAATCGCGCACTCGGCATACACCCGCACACAGTCCTCGGTGCCGCTCGGTCGCACAAAGCTACGCGCATCCTTGTACTTGCCCACCAGCTCGTCAATCTTGTCCTGCAGCCCCGCAGGGCTCGTCAGCCGCCGCTCCGCGTCCTCAGTCTGGAAGATGAAGCGGTCCTTCACGTTCACCTTGAGGATCTTGTTGGGCAGGTCCTCGTACGCTCCGTCCCACTCCTCGGCACCCCACTGCCGCGCCCGCAGAATCACCTCCACCAGCAGCATGTCCGACAGAGCGTCGCCCACCGTCTGGTTAATCAGGTCCACCAGCGCGCTCAGCTGCTCCAGCGCCGCCTGCGCCGCCGGAGACGCCGGCGACGCTTCCCGGATCTTGCGCTGCGCCGACTCGGAAAACAGAACCGTTCCGTGGCCGTTGGCCTCAAAGTAGACGCCAATGTCGTACGACTCGGCCGCGTGGTGCAGGTGCTTGACACCCGTCGGCGTGCACGTCACCGGCACCCGCTGCTTGAGGTACTTGGTCGAGCTGCCGTTGGCGTAGGCAGTCTGCACGCAACCCAGCTCCAGCTCGATGCCCGCCGTCTTGACCAGCTCGCTCAGGTAGTCGGCCGCCAGGCTGGCAATCTTGTCGCCGTCCAATAGCCGGAAGCTGTCCTTGGCATTGGCGGGGCCCTTGAGGTAGTAAAAGACGATGCGGTCCGCGTCGCCGTCAAATGAGCACATGCGGTCGCCCTGCTTGACGTCTTCCTTGTCGTAACCCGCGGGAAGGCACTGGTTGGTCTTGACAAAGTCGGCGCCGCAGCCGCTGTTGAGCGCGCTCGGATTCGACGTCGCCGTCCGTAGCGCCCGCACCGAGAGCAGCTCCGACGGGATGTGCTTGGCCAGGTTGAGCAGCGCCGGCGCACCGACGCCGTTGGCGCAGTCAACAATCAGGGGAGGGGACTGCGCCTTGCCCGACTAGCGAAAAGGAATGGGAGGTGAAATAAAGAGGGGGGGGCGGGTCGGAGCGTCAGTGAACGGGTCAACGAGGCGTACAGTCTGGGGTGGCGAGGCTAAAGGCATCGGTCTCGCCTACTTACGACAAGCTTGATATAGGCGTCGGCCAGCTTCTTGTAGTAACCCTCCTCGGTGGGCTCGCCGTAAGTGTCGTCGGTGCCCTGGGTGTTGAGGCTCTTGACAAGGTAGTGGAGCTGCGGCGTCGTCTTGAGGCCGGCGTCGATGGTGTGTGCGCCGATGGCTGAGAGGCCGTCGATGATGGCCTGGACGAGCGTCTTGCATGAGGGCCTGGTGTCGTAACCCACGACGACCGAGGCGGGGGCGGAGACGTCGATCTTGAAGTGGGCCACGAGCTTCTCGAGGGTGGCGATGAGCTCGTCGGACGACTCGGCGTTGGCGATGGCGGTGCAGTGGGGCTCCCAAGCAGACTCGAGCATCTCTCCGCGTGGGTCGACCATCTTGACTCCGTTGTCCTGACGAAGATCGCGGCATAAGGATTTGTGTGGATCAGCGTCATCCCGATGTCATAGGAACGGCTCTGCAAGGGCTCGTCGGAACGGCAGTCGGCAAGGACGGCTCACCTCTACGGGGTTGTGGCTGGCGGTGACCATGAGGCCGATGGTCTTGCCACCGAGCTTCTTGCTGCGGAGGGCACCGATGAGGCCGACGCGGAAGCAGGTGCTGTCGAGGATGTCGGCACTGCGGGCGCATACGATGCAAGGGGAACAAAAGGGATGGGCGAGGTGTGAGCGTGGGGCGTATTGGGCGTGTGAGGGCGTAGGGGCGACGTACTTTGTGCGGAGGCCGGCGGTGCCGTAGGTGAACTTGTGTTGCTGAGGCTTGGGGTGGGCTTCGGAAGCGTCTAGGATGAGCTTGACGGGGAGACCCTGGCCGAGGTGGGCGTCGGCGGCCGAGATGGTAGCGGGAAGCGCCATGACGGGAGAGGGTTGTAGCTGGGAATGGGGGTGGGGGTGCGAGGTTAGGGGGCGCGAGCGAGGTGCGAGAAAGAAAAAAAAAAAAGGAAGGGAAAGCTGGAGGAGGAGGGTATGGTAGCGGCGGTGGCGGTGGTGGTGGCGGTGGTGGTCGATTGGCGCTGTGCAGCAGAGGGAAAAAAGAGGGGAGCAGGTGCCATCGATGCAAATACATCCACAGTTAGTGGCGTGGCTGCCGCAGGGGCTTTGGCTTTGGCTTTGCCCCAAGTTGGATTGTTATTCCTATTCTTTTCTTATTACGATTCACATTTGGGCCCAACTCGAAACGTGAAAACGCCCAAAGTGGCGGTGCGTCATACGGTATGTGATACATAGAATAGATAGATAAATAAATGAAATAAATAAATGAATAAATGAATAAATAAATAAATAAATAAATAAATAAATAAATAAATAAATAAATAAATAAATATATATATATATATAAAACAAGCGCGCTGCAAGCGTCTGCACGAGGGGAGTATGAGTTGTGGGTATGAGTCGGGGTGAGGGTTGGTCTCTCGCGTTAGAGGCTTGGTCTGTGCGCGCTCCACTTCACCCTTTCCGAATCGGGCGCATCGGGCCTCGCCACCCTTTCTCCACTTTATTTTTTTTTTGTTTTAGAAAAAACAAGTGGGATTTGCAAGTGAGAGTAAGCGCGAGGCAGAGGCAACGTAGTCAGGGCCTCATCCCTTCTCTCTTTCACCCCCTTCTCTCCCTCGATCCTCACCTCCCATCCCCTTCAGCTCCCACGGCTGGCACTCGAGCCCGCTCCTCTCTGCGTATCTCTAGCCCTATCCCAACAAGCCTGTGGTGCGCGCCCCCTTCCTCCCCCCATCCCAAACTGGCCCAGCATGGACACCGCTTCGGCCAAGAACCTCGCCGTGCGCAACCTCTACGCCAAGATCGAAAAGGTCGGCGAAGGTACCTACGCCTCGGTATTCCTCGCCAAAAACACAAAGTCCGGACTCAAGGTCGCCATCAAGAAGATCAAGATTGTCAACAACGCCAACGGCATGGACGTCACCGCCATCCGCGAAGTCAAGTTCCTAAAGGAGCTCCAGCATCCCAACGTCATCCAGGTGAGAACCGCTTCTCCTCTTCCCCGCTCCTCTCCTTGCACTCGGCCTGCAGTCCCTTCTTGCGTTTCCTCGCTTGGAAAGCGTTGGCTGAGCTCCGCCTCTCCCGCCCCGCTACGATCTCGCCCGACTCCGCCGCCAGATGATCGACGTTTTTTCCTCGGGCTCGGCGACCCCTTCGCTCAACCTCGTCCTCGAGTTCCTCGACACCAACCTTGAGGCCCTCATCAAGGATCGCGCCCTTATATTCACCTCGGCCGACGTCAAGAGCTGGATGGCCATGCTCTGCCGCGGTCTCGAATACTGCCACCGCAACTGGGTGCTGCATCGCGTACGTCGATCCGCTCTGCTGCGCTCGAAGTCGCCGTCGTCCCATCGATAACCGACGCCCCCTTTAAGCCCTCCTCCGCTCTCCCCCGTGCCCTTTCCATGTGCCCCCAAAAACAGGATTTGAAGCCCAACAACTTGCTCATCTCACCCGAGGGCGAGCTCAAAATTGCCGATTTTGGTCTCGCCCGCGAGTTTGGCGATCCGGGCGCGAGAATGACGAGCCAGGTCATCACCCTCTGGTATCGGCCACCCGAGCTGCTGCTCGGCGCGCGCGCCTACTCGGCCGCCGTCGATATGTGGAGCGTGGGCTGCATCTTTGCCGAGCTGATGCTGCGGACGCCCTACCTGCCGGGCGAGTCGGACCTGGAGCAGCTCACCACCATTTTTCGCGCGCTCGGCACGCCGACGGATAAGGATTGGCCGGTAAGTCATCGTCATCGTCGATGGTCCCTCGATTAGGCGCGTGGCCTCGAGAAGGATGAGCGGGCCCGTTCCGCTCCTCGAACCGTCAGAGCTGACTCGCCCGCGCCTCTGCCTTGGTTCTCTCTCTCTCTCTCTCTCTCTCTCTCTCTCTCTCTCTCTCTCTTTTCTCCCTCCCTCTCTCCCTCCCTCTGTGCGTCGCACGCGCCGGTTGCGACCACGGGCGCCTCTTCTACCCCAGAACCACAAGACGCTTCCCAACTTTGTCCAATTCGAGCAATTCCCGCGCCAGCCGCTGGGCGACCTCTTCAGCGCCGCCAGCGCCGAAGCGCTCGATTTTTTGCAAAAGTGCCTCCTCTACGATCCGCTCAAGCGGCTGACGGCGCACCAGTCGCTGCACCACGCCTACTTTCGCACGTCGCCGGTGCCGACGCCGTTCCGGCTGCTGCCGCGGCAGCCGACCAAGGCGCTGGATCCGGACGATCCGGCCAACCATCCGCTGCTGTCGGATAGCAAAGAGAAGAATACGATGCGCGCCAAGCAGCAGACGACAAAGGGGAAGGGTGCAGGAGGAGGCGCTGCGAAGGGGCAGAAGAGGACGTTGGATCCAGCGGAGATTGAGGAGAGGAAGAGGATCGCTAGGAAGTTGGCTTTCGAGTGAGAAGGGGCGAGGAGGAGCGGTGGGATTTTGCTATCCTTCGTCGATGCAACCGGGTGCTGGCGGCGAGGATAAGGGAAGAGGAAGAGGGGGCATGGGGAGGTATGAGCATCTTGTATTTGTATCGTTGCACCACTTGCGTCGTTAACCTGCATCGCGTTGTCAACCTGCACATGTATGGGCCAGGGAGGACAGACGAAATCACCAGCAAGGGGTGCGTAAAGTCTATGCATACAAAGTTTGCAGATGTCCCGTACGACGAGCAAACCGGACGGATGTGGTTGGGCAAGGGCCCACTCCTACCCTGCGTTGGAACGCTGCAACGATGGGCAGAAGCTCGGCAAGGATCACGGGCCAGTTTATGTTGTCCTCGCCTCGCCTGGCAAGGCAAGGGAGCACGCATACGAGCGGGTTTGGGAGAACTCCACGGCCTCGAAAGCCCCACTCCCGACCACCTCAGCGCCGTCTTTGCACGCCGTCAACTTCGCTCCTCTTCTCCTCGTCTCTTCTCGCCTCCACCGCACCCACATTCGCACAGCCACAGCGGAAGAGCGCGGTCCCACCATTTCGAACCGCCCCACATCCGCCACTGCTCGACAGCATGCCTCCACCCGACTCAGACGCCGCGCATCGGGAGCTGAGCGAGAGCTTCATCCTCTCGTTCCGCGACGGGCTCGCACCTGAGCTGCAGGCGGAAGAGTGGTAGTGAGTCATCCGTCGCCTCTGCACACAACACGAATGCCGCAAGCTTTGACGATGGCTTGCTGACATCTTGCGCCTTGGGGCGTGGCGTGGTGGTGTTTGGCTGCAGCACGATCCTCGTCTCTCTGGTCGCCTCGTGCCACATCGGAGCACTCAACATCGTCGCCATCTACACCGTGGCCGACCGTCTGCACTCGACGAGCGTCGCCGACTCGCAGCGAATCTACACACGCATCCTCGAGACGCTGGTCAAAGGTTCCGTGCTTTACGGCATCCCCTCGTCTCTTGAAACAGCCTTTACACTGCTCTCGCACCTGCGTCTGCACCAGCCCTCTTCTCTGCCCGCCTCGACGACGCCCTCGGCCCGGGGCGCGCTCCAGTCCCAACCGCTCTCCTCGCTAACACCGCGCGCGTACGAGGCCCTGGGTCTGATCTACCAACACAACCTAGCAGCGATCGAAGAGAAAATGGGGCACGAGATGGAGGATCTCAAGTTCCTCGCGCTCCAGATCAACTATGGGTGGAATCTGGGGGAGTATACGGTGCTAGACGTCAAGAGCACCGAGATGGCGGTGCTGGCAGCGCTGGTGGCGGGCGGGTGGAGGAAGGAGATCCTGTGGCATTTCAGGGGGGCAAAGAGGGTGGGATGGAGCGAGGAGGCGGTGAGAAGCGTGAGGGAGAAGGGAGTCGAGATGGCGAGCAGGGTGGGGAGGAGGGTCGAGGTGCCGGACGTGGACGAGGTGAAGGAGGATAGCAACGAGTGACGAGGGCGAAAGGGGGATGGGAAGTCTGTGAGGCAAGAGTAGTGCGCGGTAGGGAGAAGGAAGAGGAGAAGACGGAGGGGCAAAGTGGTGTATGGCTTACGACTTGTGCTTGCGTAGCAGTGTTGATATGGATAGCAATCTGATGGACCAAGCCACAGTCGCTCACACTCTTAACTGCCGGTTGGTTGGTTTGTGGGAGTGAGTGGGAGAGGGTGCGAAGCTCCAAATGCAAAAAACCGAGCGACCGCGCGTTGTGAGTCGGGTGTAGTGACAAGTACGATGGATTCAGTTGAAAAGTGAGGTGC
>JALNIF010000245.1:0-17987 GCA_026284005.1 Thecaphora frezii | reverse complement strand
CCAACGGACGAGCAAGACAAGCGACACGGCCGCCGTACGAATCGAACCGAGCCGATAGCGAACGACCGAGACCGAACGTTACAACTCAAGGCTCTACAAAGCGTGCAGTGGTGCTGTCGCCGTGGTGACAGAGGAGCGACTGAGAAATGATAGTGGATTGATAGTAGTGAGGAGCCAAGGCAAAGATGTGCGATGCAAAGTCAAATATATACACAGGCCAACTGTGGCGTGCACAAAGTACCAACAAAGCACCTCCGTTCTCCCCCACTTCGATATCTTGGCTTCAGCTCGCATCTCTCGACCCCAAACAGCTCTACTCTATCGCCATCGCTCCCTCTCTCTCGATCCATACCAAACTCGAAAGAAAACCCATATGGTGCTTGAAGCTGCTGGTCCGGGAGTCAAGAGGTAGGTGCCAAGCGTCATCAGGCGCTCTGCAGCCAGAGAACGGCAAGAAAAAAGGCTAATGTCAGTTGAGGAATCCGCCGACGCTGACACACCGGCACCGGCGAAACCGGTCGGAGCCGAGCCAGTTGATGGAGTCTGGGAGGACGGAGCTGAGGCTCAGGATCGAACCCGGGAGGGCGGGACAACAATGCATCAGACGGGATAGAGAGGGTTCGGAGCCGGAGAGAGGTGGGGGGGCCGATTCACGATGTACCGCTGTGCTTGGTCGATGCTTTGATGCGTGAGGCAAGGTGGATCAGAAGGGAGAGGAAGAGAGAGAGAGCACAATGTAGTAAAGCATGAGAGAGACTCTGTTTGCTTTCAATACACCATCATCACATCCCCCGACCAAGACTGCGGTGCCAACGATTAGGAACCGACTTTGTCGTCCGATTGGGTGGGCGGTTGCGCGGTTGGCCAGACGATCGCGGCGGGCATCAGGCAGGTCTTTAGTCATCCTGGTTTTTTGCGATCTGGGCATAGTGCTTCTTCATCTTTGAATCTCGCTTGAAGGTAACTGGAGACATTCAACCGACCCAACGGAAGCCGCAAAGCAGAAGAGTTCGAGGATCATCGTCAGCTTACGCCACCGCAAAGTATCTTCTTTCCTAAGTGTCAAGTCGGTCGGAGAAACACGTACAGGCGACCCAATGTCCCGCGATCGCTTTGCGGACCAGCTTCGGCATAATTTCTTTGTTGTTCAGGAGATCTCCAGGTTCATAGCAAGGTGGGGTGTCGGAATTTCGGTCTGAGTAGGCTTCGACACCCTTTCCTAAGCAATGGTTGGGGTCTACCAGGGAGCATGACGCTTCCTCAAAAAACGAATTGAAGCAGCACAGGTCGGCAGCTGGACTGCCAAGGTCACTCTTCAGGTGGAAGCTGTATATGAAGTACGGCATACAGATTTTGCTTTCGCCAGTGACGTTGATTTTGAGGTAGTTATAGGGCTCGAGCAGACTAAGATGATGGTCTTGCTGTTGGGATCGAGCGAGCACGCAGGGCACGAGGGCGGCGAAGAGGGTGAGGGCGAGCAGGCGCATCGTTCGAGGCGGTTGGGTGTGGGAGTCGAGGGCGGTGCTTGGTGCAGAGCTGGTTGGGATACGTCGGTGGAAGGTAGAGGGGGTTGAACGGGTGGAAAGTGGGAGGAAAAGGAAGGGGAGGTGGACGGGTGAGAAGTGGGAGGAAGAGGGGGGAGTTCGAGGGGCGTTATATATCAGGGATGCGGCGAGGGAGGAGGGGGGAAAGTCAGACGTGTGGGGGGCACAGGGGAAGAGGAAAAGTTGGTGCACGCTTGAGGGGAGAAGAGCGAGTTCAAGCGGCCTTACATTTTAGGGAAGCAGGGAAAGTCGGGCATGTGGGCGGAAGGCGGTGGGGCTGAATAGGGCAGGACGAGGTGGAAAAAGAGGGCAGCAGAGGAAAGCTGAGCTTTTCTTTTTCGGGAGACAAAAAGTACCTCATATTTCGTCCTTGGCCTTGCATTTACGTCTAGCGAAAGGGGATGGCGACAGGACACGAAACGTGGCAACATGCACGACGGGCGAGGACGGTTCGAGGAAGCGATGGTGATGGGGAACAAGGACGGATCTAAGCGACGGGCCCGACAGAGGGGGAGAGTACGGGAGATCGGGAGGGAGCGGGGATACTACTGTGGACCGCGGAAGGAAGACGAGAGTGTTGTAACCTTCGGTATCGGGTCGAGTCGATCTGTGTTTCGATGCTTCGTTACGGGTGGCGCCGTCTCGTTCGTCGCCGTCGCTTTGTCGTCGTGGATCGTATCGAACGGCGCGGGGAGGGGTTTTTCGTGGGAATAAGACGATGGTTCATTCAACGGATCCTCTACTGAGTCTACGGTACATGTTCGTCTGATCCCCCTCTCTCCCTCTCTCTTCTCGTCCCTACGGTCCGTGTCGAATCGAGTCATCTGTAGTTTCGCCCCCACCTTTCGGCCTCAATCGAACTCCGTCCTCCAGTGCCAGCGTTGCTTGCCTCCCCCACCTCGGCTTCGGTGACTCCAGTATCGGCCGACAGTTTCTTCATTGACGCATCGGCGTCGCCCGATTCCTCAACTGAGAGATGGTGTGGTTGGCGAGGGCAAGGCGGTGCTGCCAAACTATCGGCCGATCGGGGTGGGCAATGGGGTCCGTCTTTACTGCAGGACTGTGATGGGAACTGGACAGAGAGCTTCGCTCCATTTGAATCGTTCTTGTAGGAAACTGGCAGCACCGACCCGATCCAATTGAAACCGCAAAGCAGAAGTAGAGTTTGAGAATCATCGTCAGCTTACGCCACCGCAGAATCTCTTCCATTTCCGCCGATTGCCGCATAGCTGTGCGGAACCGTATGGAATCCTGGGCTTACGCTCGTCTCGGCGGTGGTTGGGGTGCCAAAGGCAAGTGGCGATTGGGTGGGGCTTGTGCTTTGAAGTCAGACTGCGCACAGAGCACCGCAAACAGTCTTCAGGCAAACTCCCCACATGGGAACCTCTCCCCTATATAGCATCATGTTCCTCTATGTAGATTAGTTTCCTTTCTTCTTCACAATCCTCAATCCTCATTCTCTCTCTGATTAAGAGTCTGATGCGCTCTCATTGAGCCTTCAGCCACCACACTCACCTCTCCACCTAGCTACCCCTGTCATCACCCAAACAACTTGACTAGCCCAGCATACACACAGCATCCTAGACCTGATGTTAGTGCACAACAAGCACCTCCCACCATGAGCAGCAATCCTAGACCCACCAATGACTCCAACCTGTCCTTTGACAACAGCTCCATCGAGACTGCTGCATCTACATCCACTGCCAGAGCCCCCATTGAGCCCAGACACACCACACCACCCCACAACTCAAGGTCTGACATGGCTGAGCTTGTTGACATGATGTGCAAGCTCAACAGGGAGGAACTGCAGCAACAACCCCCCAGCACCACAAGCCATCCTGGTACCGCTACCACCTGCCGACACCCCAATGCCAGACATGGGGGGAAGCCCTGTCAATATCACCATGGGCATCCATCTCCAAAAGCTGGCTGGCAGCATTTACAAGCTTAAGCGCAACAGCACCAGCTTCTACAGTTGGACAAACAAACTGGTCGCTGTTCTTTGCCCAATCCCAGCCACCTTCGAAACCCTCCTGGGTTGCAACCCTCAGTTCCAGCCCAGTGGTTCCAACTACTGCAAAGAACTGGACCTATTCCTGGGCACCATCGTCACCATGACAACAACAAAGTTTGATGACAACAACACTGTCACAGACATCGTTGAATCAGTACCTGGAGTCTACAAGAAACTTGGCAGCACCATGTACACTGCCCTGCACGATACCCTGATGGTCAGGGATGCTGCCCTGAAGGACCAAATCATGGTCAACCTCATGAATCTGTCCCTAAAAGGCTTGGTCTAGGAACTTGGACATGAACTCAGCAAGCTGGTCCTGAAGGGGGTACACGCTGGCTGTACCTTTGACAATGACCACAAGCATGCTGCCCTCTACCAAGCATGCAAGCAGGACCAATCACTGGCCCAGACCATAAAGGCAATGCAGACCAGCAAGAACTATCCAACCAACAAGGCTGCTCTGAGCTACCTGGTCACCGATGATGCCCAGAACCCTGATCTCATCAAAGCCTGCCATGCTTGTGCCTGATCTACAAGAACCGACACAACCACCAGCCATGAGGGCCATAGTCCACAACAGCGCTGCAAGTTCTGCTTCAGCAGCAGCCACAGCACTCACAACTGCAATCACCCCCAATACGACCCCAACCATAGGGACCGCAAGGACAAAGGCAAGCCTGCAGACTGCAAGCCAGCAGCCAACAACCACCAGCCCTCGACAAACAAAATGACAGGCAAGGCAAAACCGGACCCCAACAACCCGAGCAAGCTCAGGAACCACTTGGCCACTAAAGCTCGTCAGGCTTGCTCGGACAACACCGACAATCTGACAACCAACACATCAGACACCATCACCATCCCCAGCAGTGATGTAAGTGTCTTTGTCATCAAAGCACATGCTCTACACACCACAGTCTCTGACCAGCAGTCAAACCTGTGGATTCTTGACACAGGTGCCATGGTGCACATGGCAAACTGCAAGGAAGCTTTCTCCAAGCTAGAGCCAGCCAGAGGCAAGGTCACCCTTGCTGATGGTGCCAACACCCCCATTCTTGGCATAGGCACTGTGACCCTGCACCTGCCCTGTTCAGAAACCAAAGGACTAACCTCCATCCCACTTTGTTGATGCCTCTACATCCCAGGACTAGAAGACAGCCTGATCTCAGGCCTGGCTCTTGCCCATGCTGGCTTCAAGATGGCACTTGATCAGTCCCACACAGCCATCTGGAATGACAGTGGTGATATAGGAGTTGTCCCAATGGTAGATGGATCTTGGCAGGTAGCAGTAGCTTGCATAGCACACAGCATACATGACTCTTGGAAGCTCTGGCACTCCTGCCTGGGACACCCCAACAATGACAGGATGCATCTTCTCCCAAAGCTTGCTCGTGGGGTCCCAGAGGACATCGGCCACTACAGCACTGTCTCTGTATGCTCCCCCTGTGTCAAAGCCAAACAATCAAGCAAACTGTTCCTGCACAGTCACAGCAAACTGTCCAAGCACCGGCTGCATTTAGTCCATGTTGACCTAATGGGCCCCATTTGGGGCAAAGATGCTGCACCCAAAGAATATGTCCTCACCATTGTGGACGATGCTTCCAGATACAAGTGGGCGATCCCCATCGCCTCTAAGGCTGCCGCATCTGAGCAACTGCAAATCTGGTCCCTAGCTGCAGAAACATACACCGGCAATCAACTTGCCACCATTTGTGCTGACAACGGCTCCGAGTGGCTCAAACTGTCCTGCCAACATTGGTCTGCCAAGCAAGGTATCCAGTGGCAACTGACAGCACCAGGATCCAGTGAACAGAATGGTGTCGCTGAGAATGCCAACCGCCAGATCCAACAGACGATGTGAGCCCTGCTCCAGGACAGTCAACTGGATGACCACTTCTGGAAGCATGCCACAGACACTGCTGTATACCTCCTCAACTGACTCCCTACAAAGCACACCAGCCAGCAACTCCCCTACACTCTATGGCACCTGAACCCACCAGACCTGTCTGGCCTTTGGCACTTTGGCTGCTGTGCCTATGTCCAAGAGAGCAACCCTAAAGGCAAGCTCGCAAGCTGCAGTGAGGAAGGCATCTTCATTGGCTACAGCAACAATCGCAAAGTGTACCTGATCCACTTCCCAAATGGTTGCTGCCTTGCCAACCACTGGTGTCGCAATGTTATCATTGACGAGGACAACCTTGGGATGACTCCAACAGGACCTGCCCACAAGGCACTGCCCCAACCAATGTTCAATCTATCCCTACTTGCCACACCGCTCCTGCCCCTTGCCAACCTGCCATTGTGCACTGCAGTCAAGCCACATCACACACCAACACCCCTCAAGCCAATACAAGAGGAGCCTTGACTTCCAGATGCAACATCACCATCCCCAACTCCCACTGTTGTGCCAGAAGTGACACCACCCCCTTGGGTACATTGGCCCTTCTGCATTCCCGTGCACAAATCCAACCCACAAATGCCATCCACACCGTTGCTGCTCACCACCTGCAGCTGGGCCAAACCCCCTGCTGCAGCCACAACCCTGCCAGCCAGCACAAACCAGGCCACCACCATGAGGAAGAGCCGCCTCCAGGCTGCCACAAAGCACCAAGACAACATCGCACACAGCCTGGCCTATCAAGCCTGGCTTTGAGAAGGGGCAACGGAGTTCCAGCACTGGCAGGCTCAAAACAGAGCATGCCCCACCAAAACCATCCAATGGAGCACATCACCAGGAGGAGAAGATGGCCTACTGGTCAGGCCAAGCACAGCCATGGCATTGATCAACCATGGCGACCGCTGGCAAACATCTCTTGCCAAAGAACTCGCCTCCATGCTGTAATGGCAGTGCTCTGTTCCTGGGCAGGAACCGGTTATGGTGGGTCTGTGGCATGTTCCCATTACTATGAACATGTTACGGTGCAGTTGGAGCTGGTTCCCATAAGACTGAGGGATGGACATTGTTATCGGCACTCATGCCAGAGGCTGGAGCAATTAGTGGTGGTGTAGGTCTATCAAGGGTGTACGAGCACTGTTGTACGCTGTAGGCAGAAGGTATGGCAGAGTATGGAATGGGATTGCTAGTACTACAGTACAGAGGCATCAAGCTCTATCAGAGAGAGCTAACACGGGGTGTGTAATGATGATTAGACTGGAAGGGGATCCAGTCTAAGAAGCGGTGCTGCCAGCGTAGGTATGGCCTCCCAGGCCTCTGCACCTGGAACCTGCCATGACATGCCTGTGACTGGTTCCCAGTGCTCAGAACTGGTCACACCGCTTCTGTGGCTGGTTCCCAGTCGCTCAGAACCAGCCTCCCCCTGGCCCTCTGCATGACCTACCCCTTTTGGGTGGGAACATGTTCCGACCATGTTCTGGTGCATTCCTGGCCGGGAACCGGTCACGCTCCATCTGGGCCATGTTCCAGCCTCCTCCATTGCCCTCCATCTCTGGACAGACCTTGGTGGGCCCTAACTGTGTCTCCTGTAACACATGCATGACAACACCATCTGGACCTCAGTTGACCACCTACCCAAGGGAGCCAAAGTTGTCCAACACTGCATCATCTACCACTGCAAAATGAACAAGGACCACCAACCTGACAGATACAAGTGTCAAATCATTGCCAAGGGCTTTACGCAAACGTGCAGCATCAACTATTCTGAGACCAAATTGTCTGTTGCTCACCTTGAGGAAGCATGACTGTTCAACCCACTTGCCCAGCACAACAACTGGGTGCTACACCAGGCCAATGCTGTTACAGCATTCCTCAACTTGCTGCTCAAGGAGGACATCTACATGTCTGACCCAGAATGCCCTGGGAAGTTTGTAAGGCTCCTCAAGACGATCTATGGACTCAAGCAATCCCCATGCAAGTGGGAAGCCTTTGCTCGGTCCGCTCTCATCAACCTGGGCTACTCTGCCTCCGAGACCTCCCTGTGCATTTTCCATCACAGCAATGGGGAGTCCAAGGTCCTCATACTTGTCTACATCGACAATTTCCTCTTCCTTGGCCCCTCCCCACACACTATCAAGCATGCCAAGGCAGAGATGGCCACCTGCTTAGTTGAAAGTTGGTGGGATGTGCCACGTCAGTGCCAGCTGGCACCGATCATCCACTGATATGTCACCTGTATTTAGACTTCCAGCTCCTCACTCATCTCCTCCCTTCTGATCATCATCGTCCACAATCATCCTCAGGAATCCAGATCAACCCCCAACCTCACCATCTAACTTGCTTCAAACTCAAGGATAACAGCCCCATGACACACTTTCTTGGCATCAGGATCAAACGAGACCGGGACATCGGCACCATCTCTATCGACCAGACCAGTTACACTTGCTCCTTGGCTTGCTTCCTAGATCACCCACAGTCCAAAGCATGGACCCCAATGCCCTCGGCTCCCCTCACACAACACTCAGGCCCAGTTGAGCCTGAATGGTGCAAGCTATACTGGGTGATTGTTGGCAGTCTTCAATGGCTGTCTGGAGCATCATGCTTGGACCTCGCTTTCACCGCCACTCACCTCGGGCACTTCTCATCCAACCCCAGCTGCGACCACCTGGAGGCTGCACTCCAGGCCATAAAGTACATCTACCAGACCACCAATTGGAAGCTCACCTACAGCCAACCCACTTCCGGCCTTGGGCAGTCAACTATCACTGGCTTCACAGACTCCAACTACAGTGGTGAGGGCCTTGACTGCTGCAGCACTAGCGGCTACATCTTCTACCATCATGGCAATCCCAACAGCAGGAGGAGTCGTACCCAGCAATGTGTGGCCCAATCTTCCTGCGAGGCCAAATACATCACCACCTCAGAGGCTGCCAAAGAAGCTGCAAACCTGCACAGCCTACTCCTCGAGCAAGGCTGGGACTCTCAACCAACCCTAATGTGCAACAACCAGGCCACCATTGCTGCTGCTCACGACCCATGTCAACATCAGAAACTCAAGCATGTCAACATCTGATACCACTACATTTGCTGGAACATCAAGAAGCGCAGACTTAGACTTGTCAATGTATGCTCACACAAGAACATCGCTGACATCCTGACTAAGTGTGGCACCAAACAGATGATGTTCAAGGCTAGAAAGTGCATGTGCCTTTGAGATGTCTGTCCTGCGACCTCTAACAATCACAGTGGACTCTCAAATACCCCCCTCTCTACGCCTTAGCTAACGTTCAGTTCCTTGCAGCTCCATACCTAGTGTCTTGAGGTGAGGAATGCAACCAAGCGCACAACTGGTGACTAGTCATCTTTTGTGTAGCGGTGTGCACCTCACTTTTCAACTTCTTGGATCTCTGATAGCGTGAGGAGAGTCAGACTGTGCACAGAGCACCGCATACAGTCTTCAGGTAAACTCCCCACATGGGAACCTCTCCCCTATATAGCATCGTGTTCCTCTGTGTAGATTAGTTTCCCTTCTTCTTCACAATCCTCAATCCTCATCCTCTCTCTTTTGACTGGTGCCGTGGTTATGAATCGTCGTACTTCATTCCATGTCTCATCTTTCTATAAGGCATAGGGTCAAGAACAAGGTTTGGCTGAGTACAATGACCCATATAGCCCATTCTCACCCAGTTGCTCTAATGCTGTCGTTGCAAAGAACGCTTACGTTTGCGTCGAGCTTGTTGCTTGCGACACAACAGTCTCTGCTCGCTGCCCGCGCAGCAAACGAAAACTGGGGGCCATTCACAAAACCCTTGATTGCTTGCCAAGTTGCCATGGAAATCATCCGACACATCCAACGTCAGGCGGTGGCGATGCAAGCAAGGCGAAAAGCTGTGGGCTGAATAAGAGGTGCGTCTCAGACGAGCGTGGAGCGTGGGAACGGTCGAGCCAAGCGCTTCCGAGGTGGCTGGTGGGGTGTGCTTGGCCAACCCTGAACCCTTAACCCTACGACTGGTTTTGCTGGTCGAGCTTGATTCAACTTTGGCTGCAGGCTCCCTGACCACCGTGGCGACGCAATGGCAAAGGCGGGTCCGTGTGCTTGGCCGCCAGCTGGCGAGCAGATCAAGGCGGAGCAAACTTGCTCGACATGTACGCGCGCAGGGCTTCGTGGTTTAAGCTATAAAACGAGGCGCCGCAAGCTCGCTCCTTTTGTGCCCCCCCTAACTTGCCTCTCCTCTTTCCTTCAGACTGCACATCAAACATGGTCTTTTCCAGGGTTCCCAGAATGCGCTTCCTCGCTTTGAGCCTCATACTGCTTCCCCTTCGCAACCAGGCGCGCCTCTGCCCGGCCCACCTTGGATGAAATATTCGGTGCTCAACGCCAAATGGTTGGAGAAGGCTCACGCACCATCAACAACCTGGCTTCGTCGTCACAGCCACATGGCCTCGAGGGCAACTCTCACTACTACAACTTCCAACAATCCGGCCACCTGGATCCTTCGCGCTTTCCACAGTATGCTGTCCAGCAGACCCACCCATCGTATCTCCCGGGGTCGCTCTATTCGCAGATTGGTCCGACGTCCCGCTACAATCCGTACAACGTTCATCAGCACGGCGCTGAAAACCCCCTCCAGGTCTCTCGTCCAACGGAGCAATCGCTGCACGTCTTTCAGCAGTCCTACCAGCGCACTCAGCCCCCGCACGTCACCGTTAACGAGCTTGCTCCCCATAACATGGTCCCTGACCTGGAGCTCAGCACCGAGGATTACGTGAACTCCGAGCCCGAGTTTGCTTCCGCCCTCAACTCGGATCAAACAACAAGCAGCGTCGACCATCCCCGGTACTGGGTTGTTGCTGATCAACAGAGGGTTACTCGCACACCCGCACAAGCCCACCAGCCCCCCAGCGTTGAGGGCTATGAGGTCTCAATTCCCAACTCTATCGACCATCCCCAATCCACGATCCAACGGGTTGAAGCTGACCCGAGCCCTTCCACGCCAGACAAGCGAGGCACTCCTCCCACAGAACTCGCGGTAGAGGAGCGCAAAAGGCAGCTGGACTTAGCTTCGGTCTATTCGCAGGCCGATAGCATGCAGCCAGTGGTGGTCGAGTTGAAAAAGGAGGTGAAGAAGGTGGAACACCTCTTTGGGTCGGCAGAACAGATCGCCAGGTTGGGGAAACTCCTCGAAAGTAGGAAGAAAAAGAGTGGGAGACAGGGGACTTCCTCCACTCATTACGTGGCATCAACTCAGGAGCAAATCGCGGCAATCAAGAGCCTCCTGCAAGCACGGTTCCGCTTGGATCTCCAAATTTACCTCGGGTGGTCGCATTTGGAAGGCTCCAACCCGCAGCACTTGGAACCTCTGAAGAACGACCTCAACGAAGACATCGAATCGATCCAGCTGGTTCCATTCCCTGCAAACACGAATTATCTACGCAGCTTCCCCAATATCCAAGATGAACTCCAGGAGCCGAAAGAAGGGGCTTGGGTAGGATACAATTACAAAAAGAGACTTTTCTTCTTCGACGTCCAAGATTATCGCATCAAGGTGTTCAAAGGCAGAATACAAAAAGCGGACTCAAGCACGGAAAAGCTACCCATTATGGCTGTTGGCCTCAAGGGTTATCCGAATATCGCTATCGGCCACGCAAATATCAGCAAAAACCTTTTAAACGCTGTCGAGAAACGGGATTCCGACCGTCTCGCTGTGTATTTGAGGCTGAAGGAAAAGGCTCTTGACCGCCCTTCAGCGGCGCAGCGTGGTGCCGAGAAAAGACGCAAGACGTCGGAAAAAAGAATGGGGAAGAGCAAGGGGGAAAAGGAAGAAACGAGAGGAGGCACGGGTGGCGTGCAACGCTTGGACGGAGATGGGAATGCATCGGGGGCAGGAGGACAAGGATTCGGAGCGGGACACGGGGGACATTGGGGAGAGCACGGAGGATATCGAGGCTCTGGATGACAAGCGGGATGGGGAGAAGCGCGAAGGCGAGGTAACAACGGAAGCCAAAGACGCCCTCGCCTCACCTCCATCACCATGAGCTCGGCATCCTAGACCGGCCTTCCCATTCTAACCCCCCCATTCGTTGGCGTTGTAAACTTTGAGTCGTGTAGTGATCGTTTGTCCGTCGTTGGTCTGTTGGTCGTCGGTGCTCGTTGTGTCGTCCTCAGCGGGCCGTTTCGGTGGTTCGGTATGGGAATGACGATACCGACAAGGCACGTATGTTGGCCGCTGCTGACTGTACATGGCTGTCGACTCGTTCCCTGTCTCGCTCGGCCTCGCGGTCGGTGGTCCGTCGAGACCCTCGGACGATTCGCCCCCACTTTGCAGGCTCGGTCCTCGTCTCAGTTGAAAAGTCGGGCGGGTCGCGGTCTTCTGTTTGTCGAGTCGTGTCGTCGTGTCGTCTGCCTCGTTGTTCGTGTGAGTTGAGGATACGGTCGACGATGGCACGGCAGCCGGAAGGTACTCCATCGGCTATGGGGCGGGACACGGGACTCGGGAGAGACACACCGGGTCCGAGGATCGAGCGCATGAATGGGGCTAAAGCCGATAGGGGTAAAAGATAGGGAGCAGTAGGCCCGAGCGAGGAGGTAGACCGAGTCAGCCGATGGCCATCACACGGGCGGACGATCAGTCAGCGGTTACGTGCGTGCGACGAAACGAGCAGAGAAGGGGGCGAGTCGATTGTTCGGGTCAGGCGGTCACTGCCGCTTTCTTAGCCCTCCGTTGGGGGAACCCTAAGCCATTTTCAGGACGCAAAGGGGCGCCACCGCGGTCGATTGGATAACCCCCTTCCTCATGTTGGAGGGAGGGTTGGTTCCCAGTGTTTCTAAACCCCACTGGCTGGTACATGAGCAAGGTAGTGGGGGTAGCTGACCTTTTGGGCTCGGTGGAATGTTGCTTGCCTCGGGCGTATGAGCAGGATAGGGAGATGAGGAGCGAGGCGAATAGCGCTGTTGGGGGGTTTCGCTTTGTTCGGAGGGCCTTTGCTGTTGGACCACCCGGCCGCTAGTCAAATGCAGGCAGACGCGTTGTACTGATACGGCCGAGAGTAGCCTTCGGTTCCGAGCGATGGCGGTAGATGGCGGCACCATCCTTTGCAGGCCCGATGACCACACCGTCCTTTACACATGTACCGTATGGACAGACTGCCTATGAATACACAACCCACTTGATGCACGCCATCAGCACGCCATGTCGCAACACTCGCAACCTTGGCCGAGTCATGGGGTTCGATTCACCTCTCCCCACTTTGCCTCTCATCCGACAACGGGACTGGGGGTGAGGGTATTGGGGTGTGGCTTCACGCTTGGATGGATGGGCTCAGGTAGCGAATGGGGCTGAAGCGCTTCCCCCTCCCTGCTGTGATTGCCAAATTGTTGGATGCGGACTAATGCACACGGCATGCACATGGTTCGAGAGATGCTGGGAATTCCAATGCGCCCGTGCGGCGTGTGGCGTGTAGTGAGTCGCGGCCGAGTCCCGAGACCCGAGATACCACGGTACGGGTTTCGGCGTTTGGCTTGGCTGAGAGCAGCGCTGGCAGCCGCGCTCGGCGTCCAACATCAACCCCACCCGGCAGCGGAGAGCATGCTGCTTTATTTCGCTAAGCTTGATTTCGCTTTGCTTTGCCTGCATAGACGTGTGGGCGTGTTGGATGCACGCCACCCATGGCAATGCATTGCCCGCATCGGCGTCTGCGTCTGCGTCTGTCAGGGTCTGCGCCAAGCTGGCCCTCTTCCTCGCCCCTCGCTCATCAGCTGCAGACGCCCTCCGCTCGCCCCGCCTGCCCTCTTTGCACGCCCTCCTTCCCCGTCTGCTGGACTCGTCCCTTTAACCGAAACAGGGCGACGTGTTAGGCTACGTCCCTCCATCCTATCCCGCACGGCCTTGCCCCGCCATCCCAAGCAAAAGCGCGCCGGGCAGCCACGTCCCGTCGTGCCAAGACCGAGATTCAAGACGAGATCTTATACGTCTCCGGGAAGGCTGTCCACCTCCAAACTCCGTCTTTATCCAAGACTGGGCTCGTTTCGAAGATGCACACGAGGCAAGGAAAAGCGATGCCGCGTCAGTCCTCCCTTTCCGCGCCCACTCGCACAACCCGCTCGCGGCCACCTACAGCAGACCCCAAACAGCTGCACGGCAATCTTGAAGTCGTTCCACGTCCCTTCGTTCATCGTCTTATCCTTGCTGCCCCCGCAAATGACCTTGTTGTGCTCCCTGAAATAGCACGTGCTGCCTTTGCCGGGACGATCGCACTCTGATTCCAGCTGGCAAAATCCCTGAGCGTTACGACCGGTGGTGCCGCATACAAACGCCAAGCTCTTGTGCGGGTGCTCTTTCTTGCACCAGTGCCACCAGTAGTCGCCGCACGCCGTCACGTTGCCGTTGGCTTGGCGGTTGAAGTGAAAGTAGCCGCGTTGCTTGCCAAAGTGGTACGAGAGCGTTTCGACCGAGACGCAGGGTTGCGCAGCGACGAGCGCGACGAGCGCGACGGCGGAGAACTTCATCGTGCCGGTCGTGGCGGAGGCGGTGCTGGGCAGGGGAGGGAGGCGGTGCTGGGTGTCGGTGGCAGCGGTGGAAGCAGGGCTGGTGGGTGAAGATGGCGAGAGAGGCAAAGGGGATGAGGAAGGATCTGCGTCAGCGCTTGAAATACCACAAGTGGTACCCCCTACCCTGCATCCGAAGCTCACCTTTCGCCCTTTGCTCGATGGACGCCATCGGTGGGGGTCTGCGCAGGCATCAGGTGACAAGAAACCGCCAAGGCTGGTGGGAGGTTCCATCTGGCACGCCTGCAACCAGGGATGCCGTAATTCACACATCATGGTCGGCAGCTAAGGGATCCCGGTGGGGGGCTAGGCCGCTACGCCTTGAAACCGTCGCGCTTCGTTTGGCTGTGATGGCAGCTAAAGCTAGCGGTGGGCGTAATCGAGCGCATAAAGGGTTCGGCTTAGTGCGGGGGTGGGGGAGCTGTGTGGCGCATTGTTGCGGGTGGGCAACGCCATGGCGGGGGTGAGGAGAGGGCTTCGCTCGTCTAAGCGCCGAGGGGTGTGGCCAGTTTGGTAGAACACGCGGAGGGTGACAGGAATGACGGTAGTCACATGGTGGTCCCCTGTGACGAGAGCGATGCAACCCACGACAAGCGGTGCGCGGCCTCGAGTGTGGCTTCGATAGCTCCCCCCCGCTCAGGCCAGCGCGTGTGGAAGTGACGCCCTCTCTCGGCCGAATCCGCACCCACAGTATCTCAACCGCGACTATGCAGAGGCGACGGAAAAAATCATTCGACTTTATGCGCGTCAGTTGGAACCTAGTGTGTCGACTTTGCATTGGTGCGTGTGTGAACTTGGAATGATGACATCCAAAAGGCCACAAGGCCACAGAGTGGCAAGTTGTTTTTACATACAGACAAGTCCTAGTCATGACAAAAAAACAAGCTTGGCAATTCTGCAACCAGGACAAAAAGTTTTCACTACAAAGTTAGGCACCTGGGGGTTATGGCTCAGCTGAGCACAGAGCAGTGCACATAGACCCTCAGGTTTAGACTTTGACCTGGTTGGGTCACCTTTCTTTCCAACTGCATCCCATCTTCCCTTCCATCAGCCTTGCACCCCAATTGGTAGCTTCAGCATCATCCAAGTTCATCCACTGCAAATCTGGACCAACCCAACCATCCTTTGCTACAAAAAGAGGATGGACACCTCTGCAGAAGGTTCAATGCCACACTGGACAGCAACACCAACACCAATGCAGCTCAAAGCATCACAGAAATGCAAGCGAGGATCGACAGTTTCTCATGGCACCTAGCCCAGCTTTGACTCATGAGAAGTCATCCAGTAGATGCACCCATCAAACTCTTGAACACCAAGACAGGCATCCCACCAAACAAGCCCAGTGTCTTTGATAGCAGTCACAACAACAATGCAGTAAAGCCTTGGAACCTGGAGATCCAAGACACCATTGCCTTCTAATTGATTCAATGACAGTTCCACCCTGAGTCCAAGAAAGTCCTCTTTGCAGCTTCCTGCCTGAGCAGTGATGCAGAGGAGGCTTGGGCTGCCAAACCAAATTGACCAGAGCAGACTTGGGCTGGGGCTACAAACAAGACAATTCAAACTGATTGGTACTGGATTTGTTACTTTTGTGCATGGAAAGCAAGTTCCAAGACAACAATGCCCATGATTGACAAGGTCAAGAGGACCAAAAGGGAAAGCAGGGTAATGCGACCGTCAACAAGAAGGCTGTTGAACTTTTGAAGTTGGTTAAAAGGATCTGACCAACCTTCCCTGACTCCAAACAGCTGGCACACTGTGAGGAAGGAATGGGCCCAAACATTCCCACCATCCTTGGTACAGTGTCCAATCCACCTGACCAGTTGGATGGCATTGTCAAGCTGGTGGAAAGGATTGACTTGTAATGGCAGTGTTCTGTTCCTAGGCAGGAACCAACTACAGCAGGACTGTGGCATGTTCCCATCGACTGAGAATGCATTACAGCAGGTCTGGAGCAGGTTCCTGTAGAGACAGGGGATGGACATCATTATTGGCACTCACACCAGAGGCTGGAGCAACTAGTGGTGGCAGGCAGTTCTGTCAGTAGTGTACAAGCACTGTTGTACACCATATGCAGAAGTAAGGCAGAGTATGGAAGAGAAATTGGCAAGGAGTGGTGTTATAGGGGGCATGACTAGGGCCCACCAGGATCTATCCAGGGATGGAGGGTAATGGAGGAAGCCATGGTATAGGTGGACCAACAAATCGGATCAGGAATGCATCCCAAATTGGGTATAGCCAGTTCCTGGCTGGGAATGTGCCAGGGCAATGCTGTAATGCATTCCCAGCTGCTGGGAATAAGCCACATGGAAGACTAAGGGGATCGGTTCTGAACAGCACTGGGAACATGCCCCAGCTGCTGTGAGGTTGATTCCCAGAGTGGGCCCTGGAGGAGCTGGGAAACAGCCACAGAGGTGATGTGGCCAGTTCTGAGTACAGGCTCAAGGGCCAGGGAGGCCATACCTATGCTGGGTGGTGCTACCTCTTAGACTGGATCCCTATCCAGTCTAGTCAACATACACATAGTGTTAGCTCTATCTAAGGAGCTCAACGCTTCTGTACTGTAGTACTAGCAAACCCATCCAACCAATTGGAATACCACTAGGCCAAAAACAACGCCGTTATCAGCTGCTAGTGAGCCCAACACTTTATTCCAACTCAACATCTGCCACATACTCCTCCATACTCTGCCCTATCTCTGCCTATGGTGTACAATGGCACTTGCATGCCACCAACAGAACTGCCCACCACCACTAGTTGCTCCAGCCTCTGGTGTGAGCACCAATAATGATGTCCATCCCTCAGCACTACAGAAACCTGCTCCAGACAGGATGTAATGTGTTCCCAGCTGACAGGAACATGCCACAGCCCCTCTGTAACCAGTTCCTGCCCAGGAACAGAGCACCGCCATTACAAGTGGCTGGGATTGCTAGTACTATGGTTCAGAGGTGTCAAGCTCCTTAGGTGGAACTAACACTATGTGTACAATGACTAGACTGGATCCCAATCCAGTCTAATGGTCAGCGCCTTCCCACATAGAAGTAGGTCCTGCCTTTGTGTCCTGTGTGTGATTGGCCACTGGCCTTAGAGCCAGCCACAGCATGCCTGTGGCTGGTTCCCAGCTACAGCATGCCTGTGGCTGGTTCCCAGCTACTTGGAACCGGCCACACCTTGGCCATGGCCGGTTCCCAGCTTTTCCTTGGCATTTACCTAAGAACCAGCTATGCTGCAGTTGGAGCATGTTCCCAGTGCCACTTGGAACCGGTTCCCATCATCCTGTGGCATGTTCCCAACTGAGAACCAGTTACGCCCAATTTGGGATGTGTTCCCAAACCAACTAATGCGATCCACATGTGGCCGATGTGGTCATCGGTGTCCTCCGCTGTCCTCTGTCTATGGACATACCCTGGTGTGTCCTGGCTGTGTGCTTCTGTAGCAGCAACGACTCCTCGACATAGACCAACAAGGGTTCAGCATGGCACCACCATCCTCAAGAGAAGTCGATGAAGACACTGTGAACTCGATTCATCGAGAGTTGGGCTTTGATGCTATGCAAGTCAGGAACGATAATGCACCTACACAAGTCGGAGCGACGGATTAAACGGCTGTCGATCTTGGCGGTACCCAGCCTCCTATACGGCCCAGGCCTTCGGTCTCCCTAGAGGAAAGGCAGAATCGTAAAGGGCCGCAGAGTAGTCTGGTGTTGCTGGTTTTGTTTCTGCCCGTTGACAGCTTCCCCGTCGGCTTCTTCCTTTCTGGAGACCAACATGATCCGGACTTTGGCGGTATCGAAGAAGCTATGTACGTTTGGAAGTTGCTTGAACTGCTTCTTTGGGTCGAGGGCTAGGAGGCTTTTGTGCCGTCTGAGGCTTGTCGTTAAGGATCCCGGTAGCATCCGTGTTCAGCTGCCGCCGCCGCAGCGTATGGAGCAGCATCGTGGGGGCGGAAATGTGCAAGGGCGAGTGCTGTCGTGCATGTATGCTATATGCT
>JALNIF010000240.1:0-22020 GCA_026284005.1 Thecaphora frezii | reverse complement strand
CCCCCCCCCCCCCCCCCCCCCCCCCCCCCCCCACAGCAACGTACCTCGAGCATCCTCTCGATGTTCTCGTCGTGCTCCACGCGTACCGACGCCACATTGATCGCCATGATCTCGTCTAGCTCCGAATTCGACTCGTAGACGTGCAAGAACGGTCTGCCGTCGCCAGGATCGCCCCCCACCAATTCGGAATCATGAAGGAAACAAAAAAAATCCTCATGGGAAAACAGTCAGGCTCAAGTCCCTTGTCTTGCGCATCCCGACCTTTGCCGTCGACGCTTGCTCGCTGGCGCCGCAGCACTCACCTCCTCAGCGCAAACCAACGCTTGATCCAGTGGTCGCTAAACGCCTCGACGGGCATCATGAGCCATCCACGCTTCGTCGCATTGTCTGACCGCGCCATCAGCGTCACCTCGGCGTTGAGCTTGACCGACACCGTCTCGGCGGGCGGCGGCGGCGGTGGCTGTGGCGTTGCATTCGACTCGGCGGCGGTAGAGGCGTCGGCCTGCATCTTGCGCGCCTCTTCTTCCTCCGAGTTCTCCTCGGCCAGAACAGCGAGCCTAGAGTCGCGCACGGCCCGTTGCCATAGGCCCAGCATCTTGTTGAGCAGCGCCTGGTCATCGCTCTGCGCCGTGTTGTCGCCGTCGAGCGAGAGCGCCAGCGGCGGGCTCGTCTTGAGCAGCGCGCGGACGCCTTCGACCTCGGCCCGCCGCCTCTCCTGCCTCACCAAGCGGTCGTGGTCGTGCACAAGGCTGATGCCCCTTGCCTTCCAACCGCGCAGCGTCTCTTGGCCCCGAACGTACTTGGTCGCCGTGTCAAGCCGCCACAGCTCCTTGGTCCGCTTTGTCATCGGTGGCACCAGCTTGACGCTAAAGAGCGCACTCGCCTTGGTAAGCGTCCGGGCGCTGCCCGTGGCAGACTCGATAAAGCTCATCAACCGACCCGGCGGCTTGGCGTCGCGGCCATTGATGGAGAGTGCAATGTCCATCGTGAAGCGCACCGGCCGCGCGCACGATTCGACCTCGACCTCCATGTTGAGCTGTAGCAGCACGCGGTGGTTGGCCGCCGTGACTCGGTTGAGGTAGAGGCTGTCGTGGACGCTGCTGTCCCACCACGCCCACATGCTCAGCTCGCTCGTGCCGTTGGTGAGGAACTCGACTGTCTGCTGCTTGGGCGGCGCCTTGAGCTGGATCGGGTCGGTCACCTTGGAGCCGTGGATGCGCCCGCGGGGATCCAGCAACCGCACATCGGTCAAGTCGACCTTGGTGAAGCGGCTCCAGCTAAACTGGCGACCGCTGTCGTGCGACAGCTGCACAACCAGCTTGCGCTGCAGGCCTTGACGGAGGAAGAAGCAGCCCGGATCCAGCGCCGACTGCGCCTTGACAGGCACCGGACGGTACTCGCCCGACGCGTCGAGCTCGCAGATCTGCACAAAGGCAAGGACGTGGTGCTTCTCCTCGGCCACCATCTCCTTTTCCGAGAGCCTGCCCTGCGATGTCGTCGATCGACCTAGCTCGGGCCGTCCAGGTCCTCGCTGCGCATCGGCGCCGGCCGCACTTGCCTCCGATCCGTTGAACGCCACGCCCAGGCTGGGTCGCGCTGCTTCGCGATCGGCGTCGTGCCTCTCGAGCGCCGAGAGGTAGCTCGGCTTGACCCGGGCGTGGAACTCGATCGGCGCGAAGCCGCTCCGCATCCAGGTGGCCGTCTCGGGCGTGATGATGAACGAGATTGTCCGCCTCAGCCGCAGGTCGGCGAGCGAGCCGTGGTCGACGAGGTCGGTGGGGATCGACGAGTAGACCTCGTCCTTGGGGATCTTTGGGTCGGCGAACGAGCTCAGCCGCACCTGGATGTGGATGTTGCGGAAGTCCTCGGTCGAGATGCCCAAAACCGAATCCACCACGATCTGGAGGCCCAACTTGTGTCCGGCCGGCAACTCCGCCTCGCGCGGCGCGCTGCCGCTGGACGACGGCGTCGGAGAGCGCGCCTTGCCGTTGCCCGAGCCGGAAGCCTGGGCGCCGTTAGTGTGACCATTCTTGCTGCTGCCGCTGCTGGGTGGCGAGAGGCTCACGAACTTGAGCTGCACCGAGCACGAACCCATCGGTTTCGCCGTGTGGCGGTTCAGGATCGGGATCCGGTACTTGGTGGTGATGTGGCGCGAGAGCGGGCTGAGCGGGACCAGAGCATTGCCAACAAAGCTGTACGAGGGCGTCGGCGTCTCGTAGAACGGATCCGCCCAGTTGAAGTGCTGTGAGTACTCGGGCTTGTCGATGAAGGTGTAGAGGTTGCGCATCTTTTGGAGCCGCTGCTCGAACTTGGCGATCGACCAGACGTAGGCTGCGTTGTGAGCGTAGTCGAGCACCTTGACCGCCATGCACGGCTTGGCGCTCCTGGCAAGGTCAGGGTCAGCGACGTCGTCGAACTCGGTCAGGCCGGCAATCGACTCGACGTTGGAGGTGGGGTTGGCCAGCGGCACGTCGTCGACGACGGTGAACTGGTAGGTGACGTCCTTGCCGAGCTCCTTGCTGATGACATTGGCCTCCTTGACAAAGACCGCTTTGGACAGCGCATCCTCGGCCATCGAGACCCGAGTATGTCCGCGCCACTTGCCCAGCGCCCAGCGGATGAGCCGCTTCTGTTCGTCGGTATACTCAATCTTGAAGTCGAGCCGCGGGGAGTCGAGGCCGGGCGAGGCGGCGGCAAGGCGGGTGAAGCGTTCCTCGTACTCGCGGACCTTCATCTTGAGTGTCTCGGTCTCGCTCGGCGGCTCCTTCGCGCTGCCGTTGACCCGCACCGAGCCAAACTCACTGCCGCCCTGGCTCCACGGATCGATGCTGGTGTCGTCGGTCATGGCGCCGAGCGAGTAGTGGCGCACAAAGGAACTTGCCGACTCGCTGGCATTGTCGTCAAAGAAGCTGGCGCGGCTCTCTGGCCTGCCGCCTCCGGTGATTGACTTTTTGTGCCGGGCCTTTGAGATGTCCTCAAAGAGCTTCTCGAGGTCCTCCTCGTTGAGGTTATCAAAGTTGACGTCCTGGCCGTTGAGCCGCGCGATGGCGTACTCGCGCCGCGCGTAAGTCCAGTCGACGTCGCCCGATGCTGGCGAGTCGGGCCGGGTGGCGGGCGACTCTCCATCGGCAAGCGTCTCGTTTTCGCCTTCGCCCGTTGAGGCTGCCAGCGTCGACTTGACCCGGTCTCGCGCCTTGCGCACCTCTTCCGGATGGTTGAAGCGGAAGACGTGGAAGTCGCCGAGGATGACTCGGTAGCCCGAACGCAGCCGCTTCGGCTCGCCGGGCGTCAGCCGCTTTCCGTTGATCATTGTCATGCTGTCAGGCATCGCCGTCACGGTGACAGTGCCGTCCTGGTTCTCGATGGTGCAGTGCTCGGCGAGGATGTTGGTGCCGCTGAGCTTGATCTGGACATCGCTGCCGCTCTCGAGGCTGCCGACGAGCGTGCGACCCGGCTTGATCTGGTAGATGAGGCATTCGGACATGAGCGGATCCTCGTTGAGATTGACTAGGTGCGGCAGCTTCTTGGGCGTGTGGACGCCGACGTTGCCCTTGTCGACCGAGATGCCGAGCTCCTCGAGCGCCTTTTCTCGCTCCTTTTGGATCTCCTGCGTCTTTTGCAGCTTTTCCTCCCAGCTCTCGTTGAGGCTGCTCATGATCTTTTCCGACTGCTCGAGCTGCTCCTGCAGCTCTGCCTTGGTGACTGTCTTGATCTCGCCGCTCTTGGTCTGATAGCGTACCACCTGCTTCTCGGGCGGCACTGTCGGATCCCAGGTGCCCTCGCCCTCTGCGCCGCCGCCGCTGACACGGCTCCGCAGCAGCTCGAGCTCCTCTTTGAGCTCGCGGATCATCTTGGCGTTGGGGTCCTCGTTGACGACGGCCTTATTCTTGATCTTTTTGGCCTGGTCGGCGTACCGCAGCGTACTGAGTGTCTCGTCGTAGTCAGCCGGCGAGATGGCGGCAATCATGGCCGTCTTGGAGTTGCCTCCGAGGCTGTCCTTGAGCAGCCATGTGAGCACCGAGTCTCGGTAGGGCACAAAGCTCTCCAATGCCGCCTTCTTCTTGCCCTTGGTCGGCTCTCCACTGGCAGCGGCAAGCGCTGCGATGACTTTTCCGAGCGTCGTCAGCGATCGGTTGATGTTGGCGCCCTCCTTGAGGCGGGCGCCGGTAGCACCGGTCGAGTTGGCCCGCTCCGATCCCGCAAGGTCGACAAGACTGATCCGCGAGACCTTTTCCGCCTCGAGCTTGGTCTCCGTGTCCCACCGCTTCTGCGTCAGCAGCAGCGTAAAGACGGCATGCGATCGGGAGCTGGTCTCGTTCATGTTGGTTGCCGCCACGGTTCTTGCCTAAGGTTGCGCGCCGAGGCCGAGGCGGCAAGATGGGAGCGCAAGGGCGTCGGTTCGAGCAGCAGGGGTCAGCGATTTCCGAGCGGGGCAAGGCTCTGTCCTTTCTTCCATCCGATGCGACGTATGCGCTCCGTTGGCAGCTACCTACCTTGTTGCCTTCGTCCATTAGGTTCTCAATGTCGCGGAAGCTCGACACGACGAGCTTGCTCAGGTCCTCGACGTAAGGGCCCAGGCTCGGATGCTCTCGCACCTTGAGGTTGCCCTTGTTCTTGGGGTTGAGCAGATCGCGGACCTTTTCATTGTAGATCTCGATGTAGCTGACCTCGACGCTGATCTTGAGGTTGGGATCGGCGGCCATCTTTTCGCCGACGTCCTCAAACAGCTTGGAGCACGTCAGCGGGATGAGACCCTTTGCCTCAGCGTAGCCGACCATGCTGTGCGACTTGCCCGAACCAGTCTGTCCGTAGGCAAAGACGCAGGTGTTAAAGCCGTTGAAGGCGTGTTCGAGGAGCTCGATGCCAATGTAATTGAAGAGGGTGGCCTGCTCTGTGTTTTCGTCGTAGGCGCGGTCGAAGGAGAAGGGCATGGCCTTCTTCTTGGACGCCTTGGCATTCTCCTTGGTGTCGCCCTCTGTCGGCGGCGAAAGCACCAGCTGTTTTCAGTTTGGCGCAGTCGAAAAGAAGCGAGGCCGTGTCGAGTCGGGTCAGGAGGCGTAGTAAAGGCCGCGGTCAGTGCAGGAGCCAAAGCTTGCATAATACGGAGCTGCGGCTTGCCACTCGCGAACGGAGACACACCTGATGGTCGTCGCCGCTGAACTCGATGAGGTTGGTAGCGCCTCTTGCCTTTTCTGTTTTTGGCCGAGCGAGCGCGCGGGCACGGATTGCAGAGGAGGGGAGGAAGGAACGAGACACCCGGGGGGAGGGGAGGTCAGGAAGAACGCGCGCGCACAGCGTCGGCGGTGGATCTTGCCACGAGGCTGGTGGTACGTACCTCGGCTGTTCATGGGCCGACATCGCACCACGACCTTGATGTTGCCGCTGTCGGACATGGTGGCGGTATGGCGCGCTCGCGCGACGGCGTGCTGCTAGAGACGAGGGGCGTATAATGGATCAGGATTTGCGGCGCCGATGCGAGCGGGTATCGGAGGATAGCCACGGGTATAGCTCGATGCCGCTCCCGCTTGTCTGATGCGACGTCGAAGCGTGGACGGCGTATGGGAGCGGGGCGGTAGGTGGCGTGGGCGATGGTGTGGGCAGGGTGGGCGGCGAGGCGCAGGGCGGTGCGCCTGGACGCAGCAGGGGAGGTTGAGGGCTGCCGACTGTCCAGGTGGTGCGGTGCTGCTCGGCCGCGCGACAAGTACCGGTCGTGGCCACAATCGGAGGGCGTAGGGGCAGAGCGGGTGGTGTGTCGGCAGAGAATGGAGCGGTCAGAGCAACGGCATCGCCGTCACGTGTCTGGGCGTGAGGGAGGGAGGGAGGCCGAAGGGTGGCAAAGCGCCGGCGAGGGGCGGAGGTGCGATGGCGGCTCTGGCCTGAGGCTGCGGGGGGCAAGGAGGCGGAATGGCGCTGGGTCGAGTGCGGGGCCGATGCGACAAGGAGCGTGTGGAGCAGCACGAGCACCGGGGAAGAGGAAGCGTGCGAACGTGGGCGGGTGCGGGGTGGGTGGGGTAGCAAGGTCGTTGACACGGAAGCAAGAGGAAAGAGGGGGAAGCTCAAAAGAGGGCGACGGGCCGTGGTGGCGACGGTGGCGACGGTGGCGACGGTGGCGACGGTGGCGACGGTGAGAGAGATGGTGTTGGTGGCGATGTTGGTGGTGGTGGTGGTGAGGAGAGGCGATGGGTTTGCCTGCAGCGGCTCGCCTACAGTGGCCCGCCTACAGTGGCCCGTGTCGCGGGGTGAGTCGGATAAAATCAGAATCAACTACGAATCACAAATGAATGTGAATAAGAATGCATAGTGAGAGTGATGGCGAGCGCGCTCTGCCCTCGCTTTCGCCTGTGGGCCGCTCTGTCAGTCGATGGTGGCAGCTGCGCGGCTGCTCTCGCGACTCGAGCCAAATCATCAACAATCACCACCCCCGAATTCATTCACATTCTTATTCGTACTATGTTTCGAATTCCTATTCCATAACCCTCCCCTTTCTCTTCCACTGGCGCGCCGTGCCACATTCAAACCACTCCAACCACCCTGCAGGTCTGTACAGCCATACTTGAGCACTTAAATCCACATTCAAACCATAAATACAAAGCCAACCCACGAAGCGTGTCTGTGCTGGTTGCCTCGCACGTGCCCTTGCACTTTGCCGCTCGGCGCCATCTCATGTGTGTGCGTAAGTACGTGTGTGGATGTGTGTGCAGCGTGCGTCGGTGCGTGGATGGGTGTGGGCGTGTGCAGGTCGGTCAAGCTTCCTTTTCATGTTATCTCTTGAGTGTGGGCAGCATGCGGGAATAATGGGGCGCTACGGGGAGGTATTGGCGCGCGCGTGCATGTGTGTGGATGTGGATGTGGATGTGGATGTGGATGTGTGTGTCTCTGAAATCTTCCATTTAAAAAGTGTTAGTGTAAAAGGCGCGGCGTTCCCTCTGGCCACACTCACCCAAACTCATACTCTCGCATTCTCACACACACGCCGTACCTTTCCTTATCCCTCGGAGTTTGAACCAAAACCCACCAAAATCACACCAACGCCACCGTCGTCCAAGCTAGCACTACTCCTCACCCTTGGCCCTCGCAGCTCCACGTTCTGTCGGCCCAGCTCCGCAGCCCCGTTTGCACACTACTCCTTGGCATACTGGCTGGCAGGCGCGACGTCCTCTAGCCTGGTAGAGCGTTAACCACCGCAGCGCAGCGCTCACTTTCACTATATCTGTGCATTGTTGGTCACGCTGCGAGCGGACCGCCCGAGATGGTATTATTATTGTCGTAGTAACCTCGCATGCAGTCCGAATACGCACACCTCTTGCCGCGACGCGCCGCCTGACCGCCACGCCCTCGTCGCCACCGCCCTGCACCCTCGTCGCCGTCGGCGCCACCGCGCCGCCTACAGTACGCCGAGCGGGTCCAGCGCCGCCTTGGTCTCGCGCGTGCTGCTGGTTGCCGATGCGGCAGCGTCGCCACTTCCGCCAGCCGCTCGCGGCGTCGACCCTCCGGAACCCAGTCCGGCGATCCTCTCTTGCTCCCGCTGCATCTCAAGTCTCCAGTTGGTGTTGGCGGCCCAAGGGTTGTGGTTGGCGCCCGGGGGCGGCAGCGTGGCAGCGTCGTTCGCAGAGGAGTGCGCATCGACCGCGAGCGCCCCACTCGACGCCGTCGGTGCCAACGGCAGCGTTTGACCTCCAGCGGCGCTGTACTCGGCGCTCCGCCAGGGATCTTCCATCGGAGGCGGACCTGCCGGCACGCCCAACGGGTTCGCCATGCCGCCGCCGTTGGCGGCGGCGGTGGATCCCCCGACCGCATCCTGCAGCTTTCCCCATCCGCCCAGGAAGAGGTTCTTCATGCGATTGGCGGCCTCACCTGCCCCTACGCCGAAATCGGCGCCACCACCGCCCGCTGCGCCGGTTCCCGTCGATGACAGGCTCGCGTTCAAAGCAGAAGGCGCCATCCTCGAATGTGGTACCGTCTTTGCCTTCCTCACCTCGTACCCGAGCTTGGCCGGATCCACCTTGCCCTTGGACAGGTCGACGGCGCCGGGCGGGTTGCCCGTTGTTCCGGGCCCGAAGCTCGCTGACGGAGAGAGGGGATCCGTAGATCTAGCGCCGACCTGCGTGGGCGGAGACGCGATGGCAGCGGCGACCTGCGATGCCGCTGCTCCGAGGCCGTGAACGCCAGCTGCATCCAACACGGGATCCTCGCCACCCGCCTCGACGACGGCGACGGTAGCGCAGCCGGCTTCGGCCTCGAGCGGTGGCGTGCTGGCGCTCTCGCCTCGGACCGCACGCTCCAGCCTCTCGCGGGCCCGCCGCCGATCTTCGGCTTCCTTTTCCAGCGTGGCATTCATCTCCCGTGGCTCCCGCTTGAACAGCTTCTCGAAGTACCGCACGTCCCTCGCATCGACAAAGAGGACGCCCATATCGGTGCCGCTCCGCTTGGGATCGCGCGCGTCCTGGTCGGGCGCGTAGCGCGGATTGCGGAAGGTCCGGCGGCTCTCGTCGCTCAGCAGGTGGTCCCAGACGGACGTCGTCCGCTGCGGCAGCGGTGGCAGTACGCGGCCCTCCTCGTCCACGGGCGCCAGCCTCTCCCGCTCGCAATCCATCAGGAAGGTACCGTACTTGCACTCCTGCGAAGCCCGCAGCAACTCGACTAGGTAGTCTTCGCCGAACTCGAAGCGCTCGGGGTACTGCCGCATGACTTGCCAGATGCAGTCGAGGAACTGGTGGAAGACGGGCGACGTCTCCTTGATGTGCGATCCGCGGTGCGGGCCAGACGCGTGCGACGACGACGTGGCAGCGGAGAAGTTGGCCGTGAGCTGCTTGGTGAAACCCCAAAAGGCGTTGGCGGCCGCCTGTCCATCGAATCCGCCGCCCTGCGCCGACGTTGCCGCCGTCGTTCCGGATCCCCGGTCGGCGGCCTCGGTGTCGCTTCCGTCCGATGCCCGGTCGCCGTCGTCTGCGCCGCCCGGCTGCTGGCGCGACGAGGCGACAAAGTACTTTTCGCTGCTCTTGTGCCCGCTGCGTTCGTTGAAGCGGTGCCCAAAACTGAGCCAGTCCTTTTCGATCAGCACGGCCAGGCCCTCGAACGTCCGATAGTAGGGGTCCAGGCAGAGCTCGGCGAGCGCCGCCAGCTGCGACGTCCGATCCCAGCCGTCGGAGCAGTGGATGAGGACGTGGGAGCTGTTGATGTGGACGTTACGGGCGATGACCATGGTGCCCTCGAGGAGGGTGGTAATGTGGCGGAGCCAGTTGGACTTTCGCAGCGCGTGGGGGTCGATCGGGGAGGGAATTGCCCGGAGCATTGCCGCGGCTCCGCTTGACACGGCCGAGGCTGACGCCCCGGATGCGACGGGCCCACCTGCCACCTCGAGGCGCAGCGACTCGACCGACATGCCAAAGGTGGCCGCCGGCTCGCTCTCGCGTAGCGCCTCAGTGAGGCGGTTGAGGCTGTCGCGCATCACGTGGATGTTGTCGATGCCAAGGTACGTCTTTTTGCATCCCTTGTAGTAGTCCATGTTTTCGGTGCCGGCGCCCCTGGCGACGTTGGCCATGGCGTTGGTGGTGGGACGCGCATCGATGATGAGATTGGTGCTGGTGGCGCCGTAGACGGCGAGCGTCGACATACCGCCGCTGGCGTTGGCGTTCGAGGTGGCTTCGGCTGCGGCTTTGGCGGCCATCGAGTCCGGGTCGGCGAAGTGGTGCGAGGTAAAGATGGCCTCGATCAGCTTCTCGTCCTGGATGGAGCGCGCATTCTTGAGGCCGACCATGGGCTGGCTGGAACGGGTGATGCTGGCCTGGTTGGCCCAGTGGAGGTAAGTGAGCGCCGGGATGCGCGCCTTGCTGCGGTACTTGCAGGCGTATCCGAGAGTGGCGTCGCTGATGCGCGAGGGCACCGCCATAAGCGCCGGATACGAAGGGCAGAACTGATACTGCGCGTTGACGTCGGTCAGCCTCCAGGCCTTGGTGCGGCTGCCGATCCCCTGCCGCGCGAGCTCGCGCTTGAAATCGTAGATCCTCCAACCTTGGCCGCGCTGCGGCAGTGCGGCGACGCCCGGCTCGATGCTCGGCTGGTAGTAGAAGGCATAGAGCTGGTTCACATCGAGCAGCACGGTGCACTGCTTGACGCTCTCAAAAACGTCGAGCTGGGTGGTTTCGTTGGCAAAGCCAAGTGCGCACGACTCAAAGTCCTTGAGGTGGAAGGCGATGGGGTAGATGCGCGAGCTGGGGCCGGCAGACGACACCTTCCGGAGCGAAGCAAGCCGTATGGCTTGTAGGATCAGAGAGTAGGGGAGCTGATATCGTGGCAGAGGGAAAAAAGCGAAAGGCAGGGGTCAGCTCGGTCGGACGAATAGGTGTTCAGTAACAAAGGGCAGTGAGCAAGCTTACCCGGTAGGTCCACGCATGGTTGCGATCGGAGGCGGAGGCGGAGGTTGAGGTGAAGATGAGGTGGTGCGAGGTCAACTCGAGCGAGCCGCGGTGGCACGACGATTGCGTGCGGAGCTGGAGCAGGACCTGGTCGGCCCACTCGACGCTGGGCGTCGGCGGTGCATGCATGACGTGCTGCGGTGGGCCAAGGGAGACGTCGAGTGCCAGACGGCGATGGTGTTGGATCGATCAGTGGCGGCCGCTGGCGATAGCCAAGAGAGTTTGAATGCGGACCGAGGTAGATTTGGGTGCGGATAAGAGGGAAGAGTAAGAGTACGTGTCACGGAAGAGCAGTGCGGTTGCGACGGCACGAGCGCGAGCACAAACTCAGGCTTTCGGCTTGCCCGTCCGCGGCGACGGAGCGACCCGTCAACGATGGCGATTCCGACACGACGAGGCCAATGATGCGGCAGGCTCGGTGCGGTTCGGTGGCGGCCGTCGTCGCCCTGGAGCCCGGTAGGTGCGTAATAGCCAAAGTTGCGGAGATGCAGCAACCGAGGAGCCGCAAAGCGAACGGATCGAGTCGGAATGGAGCCACCCAGCAAGGCGGACGGACAAAGAGATATAAAAGGGCGACGAGAGTGGTAGCACAATGTTGCAGGGGCCTGGGTCCGTGAGGGCGAGGTGGTGCTCGAACGCGCCCCTGCTGCTCGACATCCGAGCTCGAGTCTTGTGGAGCCTGACCGACCGACTGGGCTACGTGACTACAAAAAAGCGTCACTACTGAAGCTGGATGATCCCAGCCAAGGGTCGCGCCTCCATATTTTTCTGTGACAACATCGGGGTCGCCCTGCTTCTCCGCGTTGGCGTCTAAGTTGACTTGAAAATGCGCCAGAGAAGTTTAAGCAGCAGCCGCTCCGAGGTTACTTAAAATGCAGGCCTGTAGCTCTCACTCTAAACCTGGGCCGCTCAACGCTGCATCCAGCCTGCAGGTGTTAAAGCCAACAAAACAAAACAAAAAAAAAAAAAACAAAAAAAAAAAAAAGCGCTTGGCTTCGTCCTTGCAACAAGCCAGGTCGAGCTCTGGCGGTGGACTCCTCGCCACGACGGCCTGTTTCGTGGCTGCTTCCCCTCGGCCGCTCCCGCAGCGGGTAGCCCTTAGCCTCTTCAACGGCAACCCGGTTCGCGAACTGCTCCCAAGCCTTGGAACATGTCGACGTCCTCTCCGATGCGGTCTTCATCGCTGTCGCCGCCGCCGCACGAGGTGGTTGAGTCGCCCACGCCAGTGACGGTGGCCCAGCCTTCGGATGGCTCCGAAGGTGACGCTGCTGCGCCGGCCTTGCCGATACCGCCGCAGCGTCGATTCAGCATCAACGCGGACGACGGGGAGGCCGATATACCGGCGCGCAATGATTCGCCCAGCCTCTATTCGGGCCCGTCGCACGCGCGTTCGGCCAAGCGCCGCCACGCCCACGCCCACGCGCACGTCCACCACGCCCACGCCTTTCCGGATCGCGCCGACTCGCTCCGAGACGTGGCGGTGCTGGCCAAGCTGGTCGACTACCGCTCCAACTGGTACGAGGACCACCGCCTCTCAGCCCAAGAGATCCGTGAGCGCACCAAGTCGCTCGGGTGGCGCAAGGCCAGCGCCGTCGCCGCCTTCTACGAGCGCCAGAACGAGATCCTCGACGGATGGAGGGAGGTCGACGAGATCCTCGACTCGCGCTTCCCCGAGGAGGTGATGCGCCGCTTTGCCATCCACGACGAGGCCACCAAGAGGCGCCAGAGCAGCCTCGACCGCAAGGCCTCCCGCATCCGCAACGGACGACTGCCCGGCGACAGCACCGACAGCGAGCAGGACGCTCCCCACCGCCCCGCAGACGGCCGCGCCTACCACCGCGCCTTCGGCCCCAACGACGACCTCGAGGGTGCGCACGACGCGCTCCACTTCAACGTCCGCGGCAGCAAGCCGCTCAACCGCAGCCTCAGCGAAAAGGCCGTCAGCGCGCTCAGCGGCTTCTGGTTCAGCACCGGCAGCAGCACCCCCGACCGCGGTGACGTGGCCTCAGTCCTCGAACGGGGACATCTGCAGAACCGACGTGCCTCTGGACCCTTTCCAAAAGGGGGCGAGCAGCAGCGCCTCTTGGACTCTGACCACGCCGAGGAGGACGGCTACAAGGAGGACGAGGAGGAGGGCGACGAAGACGAAGACGAAGACGACGCCAACGGGCGGCCGCGCCGACACGGCAAGCGGAAGCACAGGGGCAGTCGGGCGGCGCCTCGATCCCGTCGAGGCGGCCGCGGCGGCTACGGCGCCATCGACGCAACCGCCAACCGGAGCGCCACAGAGCTGTACGACCGTATCCGCGAAGAGGTATGGCAGCAAGAGTTGAAGCGGTCCGAGTCGAGCGCCACGCTTTCGATCAGTCAGCAGAGGCAGGCAGGCATCGCGTCGGCGAGATCCGGCTCGCCCACCGTGCGCGATTCGGCTCGCCAGATTGAAAACATCCCCGAGTATGGTACGCTCTTCAGTGGAGGCGACGGTATCGCCAGCGCCAGCGCCAATAGCGCCGGCCGTACCGACTCCCAGGGCGCCGAGGCCAAGGCACCATCCGCTCACCTCCGACCGGCCGAGGCCGAGGGTAGCCTGCACCGGAGCCACGCCGACGAGCGGCGCAGCCGGCCGTTTTCGACGCACAGCGCCGAGCGGCAGGCGCTGCTGGACGCGGTGCCGAACCGGGACAAGGAGGAGGAGGCGTCGCGCGCCGTCCAGTTTGCCATCAACATCAACCTGCTCGTCAACGTGCTGCTGCTCGCGGGCAAGGGCATCGCTGTGGTGTCGTCCAACTCGGTGTCGCTGATTGCGTCGTTTGTCGACAGCGCGCTGGACCTGCTGAGCACCATCATCATCTTTGGCACGAGCAAGGCGATCGCGTACCGGAGCTGGCGAACATTCTACAAGTACCCTGTGGGCAAGAAGCGGCTTGAGCCGCTGGGCGTCGTCATCTTTTCGGTGCTGATGGTGGCGTCGTTCTGCCAGGTGCTGATCGAGTCGGTGCAGCGGCTGGCGTTTGTACTACGGACGGGCCAGGAGGATCCGGAATCGGCGGCGGCACTGCCGTGGGTCGGTACGGCGTTCATGCTGGCCACGATCGGGGTCAAGACGGCAATGTGGTTGCTCTACCGTACCTCGAAGTCGTCAAGCGTGCGCGCGGTAGCCCAAGACGCGGAGAACGACGTCGTCTTCAACCTGCTTTCGCTTACGTTTCCGCTGATCGGGTCCAAGCTGCGTTTCCCATCGCTGGATCCGCTGGGAGGTATCGTGCTGTCGGTCTATATCATCTACGAGTGGCTGCACACGCTGCTCGAGACGGTGCAGAAGCTGAGCGGCGCCTCGGCGTCGTCGGAGCAGGTGAGCAAGTGCATCTACCTCGTCACGCGCTTCAACTCGGTGCGGAGCGTTTCGGCGTTTGAGCTCTACCACGCCGGCGACGAGTGTATCGCCGAGGTCGATGTCATCCTGCCGCAGAGCATCTCATTGAAGGAGGCCCACGATCTCGGAGAGATTATCACCTACTGCACGGAGAGCGTGGAGGGCGTGGAGCGGGCCTATATTCACTTGGATTACAACGTCGATGGTCAGGCGGGTCATATTACCACCCGAGGGTGAAAGAGGGGGAGCTCCTGAGATGGACGGAACTGGGTTCGCGCGCAATCGCACTTGATTGTTTCGTAGTCGCCCATGTAATCGTCACCAGAGTTGCTAGTTATAAGAAGCGTTAGCGCCACCGTCGCTAGCACGAATACCAACACACCCTCATTCTTTCACCATTATCGGGCCCGGCACCGGCCGTACCCCTCCAGCATCCACACACCAAGCCAACCAACACCCCAGACAACCAATCGACAGCCAAACGCTGATAGCTAAGAGTCGCATTCACAACAGCATCTAGAAGTACACGAGAACGAACCAAGAAAACCACCCCCTCCACCACCTATACCTACTTCTTCTCCCCAGACCCAGAACCACTCTCGTGGATACTCATAAAGAACCCTTTAAGCAGCTCCTTCTTCTGCTCCTCGCTCAGCTCTTCCTCTGCCTTCTTCTGCACATCCCCCTCGACGCCCTGGAGCGCCTCCTTGAGGCTATGCTTCGCGCTACCCCGCCTCAACGGCTTCGGCTGGGTGGGCGCCGGCGCCCAACCGATCAGAAAGATCAGCGAAAACGTGGCGGGCACCCCCTTACCCTCTTCGGGTTTCAGGGCGTGGAGCGACTCGTAGATGGCCGAGGCGGCCAGCAGTGTATCCCGTCGCAGCTGTGGTCGACGGTTGATGACGGCGTTCGACTCGCCCATGTCGCGCAGGTCGTGCACCAGCTCAAACATCGAAGGGTAGGCGATCGTCACCTCGTCCACGTCCACCGTCGGCAGCGTAAACCCGGCCCGCTGCAGCAGCGACGCCATGTCGCGCTGGTCTGCCATCGGCGACACACGCGCCGAGATGCCACCCTCGCGCTCCTGCTCTGCCAGCTGCAGCGATGTGCGCAGCTCAAACAGCGTGTCTCCGCCGCACAGCCCCGCGATAAAGACACCGTCCGGCTTGAGCGCCCGTCGGATCTGCACCAGCACGCCCGGCAGGTCGTTGGTCCAGTGCAGCCCGCCGCTCACCACAATGCAGTCGAGGCTAGCCTCCTCAAACGGTAGCGCCTCCTCGTCAACAACGCGCCGCTCAAACTCAAAGGGGAAGGTCGAGTCCAGGTGCTCGTCCCGGCGCAGCATCGCCTCGCTCGTGTCGCACATGATGATTTTCTTGACGCCCGTGGCCTTGGGATCGATAAAGTGGCGCAGGTAGCCGGCGCCCGATCCCAGCTCCACGATGGTCGGGAAGTCGCGCTTGATGTCGGCGACACGGTCCGCCAGCGACTCAGCGATGGCATTGCGCACGTAGTCTGTAACCCGCGACACTTCACCGCGGCTCGCTTCGTCGCCGACCACCTGGGCACCCGAGGCGTTGACCTCGATCGGCTTCCTCTGCGCCGCGCGTTCCTTTTGCGCCCTCTTGGTGCTGCGGTCAAAGATGGTGAAAGGGCTGTTGGGCTTAGGCGGTCCTGGTGCCGGGTTCGAGGTGCTCGGTGCGCTGGCGCTACCGGCGGCGGTTGAAGCGTGGCGTACGGAGGTGTGGATCGAAGACGAGGTGGGACCGTGTGCGTTGAAGACGGTGGCGCCGCTGCCGAGGCGCGGCGACAGTGGGGCGAAACTGTGGCGGTTAGTGAGGACGTCCGGAACGATCTTCTCGGTCTCCTGCCCCGGCGCGACGGCGGGCTGCTCCTCGCCGATGAGCGACGCTGCTCGGATTAGCAGGGCCGGCGGGAAGGCGCGGGCCTCCATACGCTCGACCAGCTGGTGCGCTCGGTCACGGTGGCCGTGCGCCAGCTCTGCGCGGATCATGGCCTCGTAGGTCGAAGGTTCGCGGTGGACGGCGGCGAAAGGCGACCCATTGCCGTGGCTCGGGGTGCTGACTACGGGCTCCACAGGAGTCTCCGGCTGTTGCTCCGACGAAGCGGCGTTGGGAGCACCGGCACCGTGGGCACGCGGCGGGTGGTTGCCCGGCGCGGCGACGCCGGCGGCGGGCTCGACCATGCTCTCAAAGAGCTGCCTCGCCTCTTCGAGTCCGGCGGGCCCGTCCATAGAGTAGCCACGGATCAGCAGATTGGCAACGTAGGCGGTCATGCGGATGCCCGAGTCCCTCATCTTTGCCAAGTGGCTGCGCATCAGGTCCGTCCGATGGTGTGCCACAAAGACAGCGAGCAGCGCCTCAAAGCTAACCGCGTCGGGCAGCGTCGTGCGACCCTTGTTGGCCTGCGTCGAAGGGTGCGTGGCGATCGACTCAAATGTGGCGATGGCCTTGTCGAGATCGTGCAGGAAGCAGCCGTAGCAATTGATCAGCGAGGCCCAGTGGGTTCCCTGCACCGCGACGCTGCCGTCGTTGACGATCTGGTCGAACACTTCCTCCATCTTCTCCGGCTGCACCGGCTCGATGGCTCCATAGAGGTCCAGCAGCAGCTTGTACGTGTGTGCGCTCGGGGCGACGCCGGCCGCGACCATCTTGTTGTAGTAAACGAGCGCCTTCTCACGGTCGGGCACGTTTTGAGTGTAGAACTGCATCATGGTGTTGTACGGCGGCACGCGCGGCTTGAACGAGCGGTCGCTCTCCATCATGTTGAAGAGCTGGATCGCGCGCTCCTCGTCGCCAATTCGGGTGCAGGCGTTGATTACGGCACCGTATGTGACGCTGGTGGGCCGGATACCGTGGTTAATGGTCATGTCGTCAAAGAGTTGCAGGGCACTCTCGGCCTTGCGGGCGCGCGAGAGCTTCGAGATGACCGTATTGAAGAGGTAGGCCGATGGCTTGACGCCGAAGCGCTGCGACTCGTCAAAGAGCTCTTGGGCAATGGCGGCATCGTCGGTGGTGTCGCGGATCGTGGCAATCAGGGCGGCGTAGGCGGTGGCGGTGGGCGAACCTCCGGCGGCGATGATACGGTGGCGGTGGAGCGAGGCGGCTTCAGCGTTGCCGGCGTGGCTGTAGGCCGAAATCATGGCGTCCTCGACGTGGAACCATGCGGCCGTCTGCCACTTGGGGCTGCCCACCAGGCCGTGCATCACGTGCTGTGCCATGGCGTAAAGCTCGTGTACTTTCTCCAACTCGCCGCGGCGGCCGAATGAGCTAATCAGAGCACAGATCCCCTCGGGGTTCGCAAAGGTGCCCACCTTCATCTCCTCTTGCAGCCGCTGGTAGAGCTGCGGAGCTTCTAAGTGACCGGCGGGCTTGTTGAGCTGGGTCAGGACCAGTCCCAGATCGGTGTCGATCACTTGCACATCGGGGAAATTGTAGGTGGTCACAGTTTCAAACGCGGGAGGCAGATCGACCCGGCCCAGCGGCGAAGTCCGTCCAGGCGAGGTGGCCTGGGTGGAGCCGCTGCTCTCGGGCATTGATGCGGCATCGCTCTCGCCGAAAGCGCTTACATCGCTGGCCGCGGTCGTCGGCGACGTCGGGTGCCCGGAAGTCGTCGAGGACGCGGGCATCCAGTCGGCGATCGTCTCGAGGCCTTCGCTGCTGTAACGCTTCGAAATGAGCGCGATGGTGGGACCCAACTCCAGCTTAGGACGGGCGGCGGATCCCTCAGACTTGGGCTGTGCGGGCAGCTGGGCGAGGTCGCCGAGCAGCATCGCGATGCCGTCCTGCTTGAAGGCCTGCAGATCCAGCGGTCGGAGGTTGGTCTCTTCGAAGCAGAAGGCGTCGAGCACCATCGACCAGCCCCGGCTGCTGAGCGGCAGCTCGTCAATCTGCTTGCCGTCAGCGTCGTTGCGGGCCTGTCGGTAGAGTTGCGCGAGTCCGGCAGCGAACGTCTCGTCCAGCAGCTCACTTTGGCGCAGGACCGGCGCGACAAACTCGGCCGCCGCGAGTAGGTGAAGGCCCGGGCTCGCCAAGAGTGGTTTGTTGGTGATGGCAAAGAACGACTGGCCCGTAGCGGTGAGGCGCTCGAGGAAGCCTTCCGACTGGATCAGCCGCCGGTCTGCATTTTGCAAGTAGACGGCCGAGTAGGTGAAGATGCTGGCGGCGTCGACGATGCGTCCCGAACGCAGAAGCGCGTCGGACAGGTCGCAGAGGGCGCGGAGGCTGACTATAATTTCGCTGGGCTTGCTGCTGAGGTTTTGCTTGCCCTGCAGGGACGACATCCTAGAAGAATAGACCAAAGCAACAAATTCCATCGCCTTGTCCAGAAGCTTCTGCACCTCCTGCTCCTTGCCGGCAGCGGTCAACGCGTCGGCGACCTGGCAGTTGGTGTCGACCACAGCGGCGAGGTGGCCGAGCTGGGGAGTCCAGTTGGTGGCATCGCATTTCTCGATGTAGACCTCGAAGATGCGGTTGAACGGCTCAACCAGGTCCGGCTGCGCGGCCAGCGGCGTCATGAGCATCTCGAGCGTGCTGCAGTCCGGCAGCGGCAGCTGCTCGTCCGACACAACCTTGCGGAACCAGTCGAGTGCGGTGGGCAGATCCTTGTTGCCGAGGAAGCCGCGGAGCATGGCCGATACGGTTGAGCAGTTGACGGTGGGCACGTGCTGTTTGGGCTCGCTACTGCCGCTCAGCATGCGCTCGAAGAGGGCCACCGCTCCAGTAGTATCTCCAAGGCGGAAGTGCGCCGTGATCAGCGCGGTCCAGACCACCACGTCGGCATCGTGTTCCCAATTGGGATTCTTGCTGCTGGCCTCGAGGAACTCCTCAAAGACCTGCTTGCAAGCGGCCAGCTTGCGCGTCTGTTGCTCCTCGGTCGACTCGTCGGGCTTCAGCTGTGAGTCAAAGGTGAAGGTGTGAATGAGGTGCTTGAACGTCTGCGCGTTTACGTTAGCGAAGCTGCTCCTCTCCAGCAGGTCGAGCACGTCGATCGCCCTGTCAACGTCGCCACGGATGGCGCACGACCGCAGCAGAGCATTGTAGGGATAGGCGTCGGAGAACCAGTGCTTGCCTTGGTGTGCCACGCCCATCAGCTCCATCGCCTGTTCAAAGTTGTCCTCTTTGCGGATCTTGTCCAGCTCAGCCATCTCGGCGCTGTTGCTGGGCGTCGCACGCTTGCTGCTGGCGATGAGCCTCTGCTGGATCTCGACGTCGCGCGCGCACAGCGCCTTGACGAGGACTCCGTAGGTCCGGTTGTTGGGTTCCAGACCGTTCTCGATCATCTCGGTATAGACGCTAGTGATTTCCGCGATCGGCTGACCGCTCTTGTGGACCGAGAACAGCGCCTCCATGGCCATGTTGAAGCCGGCGGTGGTCTGCTCGGTCTTGGGGAGACTGCGGAAGGCGGAAACGTGACGGTGGACGGCTTCGACGTCCCGTCGCATTGCAGCCTGCTTCGTGAAGCGGTAGAGGTCGTCGGCATAGCGCCTAGACTTCTTGTCAGCCGGGGGCACTGCGGCAGATGCAGCCGCCGGCTCTGACGCGTCTTGGTGCTGCTCGCCCGACGTGGGCACCGAACCTTCGTCGAGGACGGCCTGGATCGCCTCGCTGGTGGCCGCCGAGCCAGCCGACGCCTGCGTCGAGTAGCCGTGGCTTAGGATCTGTCCGGGGAAGTCGTCGGCGGACTCGACCTCGGCGGCGGTGATGAGCATCTGGCCGCGGTTGGCGGAAAAAGCGTGCCTGAAGCGTGCCTGCATCCGGATCGTCGACAGATTGGGCGTGCCACTCGGGCAGCGCAGTGCCGAGCCCTTTTGGGCTCGAAGGCGCAGCTGGTATGCCTTTTGCCTCCTGTGGTCCTCCTCATCATCGTTTCGGCCATTTGAACCATCGTTGTTGGTCGACGAGGAGGCTTGTGAGAGAGCACGTCCCGAGTTCTGGCACCGGATCGATACGAGGGCAGGAAAAGGCGACAGAGCGTTCAGAGACGCACAGTATGGGATGGTCAGATGAAGGTAAAGTAGAAGGGCCAAAACCTCGGGCGTTGATCCGGAGCCGAGCGACTCAACTCACCTGGTAGGTAAAGTGGGCGTTGCGGCCTGCGTGGTATTTGGCCCCTCCGGCCCCAGCGCCGGCCGAGTTGGCGCCGCCGCTGAGGCCTGAGCTCCAGCTGGAGGCGGTCGAGCTCGACGACGAGCCGGCGGCGCCGGAGCCCGCGGTGCCCTGTAGGGCGCTTCGGAGGGTACTGGCGGATGTGTGCGCCGCATTAGCTGCGGACTGTGCAGCGCCCCTCCACAGGTGAGTGGCGAGCTTGGCCGCCGAAGAGACAGGCATCGCCAGAGCCTGCTATCGAAATAGGCAAGCTGCCGGTACCGGTGGCGGTGCCAGTGGCCAGGGGAGGGACGAGGTCCGGGACGAGATGGAGACCGCTTCCGGTGCCGGTCGGACGAGCGACGGCCGCGGGCGACAAGCGGCTGCTGTGCGTGAAGGATGTCCTCGGTGCAGGTGAAAGCCGAGAACGAGGGGGGGGGGGGATGATGGGCGGTGTCGGGGTGACAAGGGGTATGTGGTTGTCCAAGGCGTGGGCGGGGCCGAATGAAGAGGGCGTTTGACGTATGCTTGGTCGATGGAAGGAGGGGGAGGAGGGGATGATGGTCAGGCGAGTAGAGCGAGACCAAGTCGAGTTGGGAGGGTCTGAGGAGGATGGCGCTGTGGCTCGCGCTTGGCTTTGTGGTTTTGTTGGCTCGAGTCAAGAAGGCGAAAAAGGGCGGACAGGCAAAACAGCAGAGGCAACACAGGCAGCGACTCTGAGAGAGGGCGATACCGTTTCCCTGAGCTTCGAAAAGCGCCGCTGCTGTCCGAAAGTCGAAGCAGAACTAAGCGAGAAAAATTCTGAAAAGAAAAAAAATCAAAAAAAAATCTACACAGAAAAAATCAAAGAAAATGAATAAAGTGGAGTGAGGCCCTGCTTGGGCTTGTCGCAGCCGGAAGAAGCTCAGTAGATAAGGTAAGGCGGGGCACGCAAGCGCTGGCACCAGGTGTCGGAAGCTCGCCGCGGCATGAGGTTGGTTGGGGCGATGCGAGTCGGCCTAGCGCCACTTGGCCCAGGCGCGTCGCAAAGTGGCCTGTCGGATCAAGCAGGATGGGTCCGCCTCGCGGGCAGGCGGCCTGGTTGGGCACTCGAGCTGCAAAGTCGCTTTTCTGCCATGCGCCTTCGGAACATTTCGGCGGCTGTGCCGCACACGGGCGGCCCGACTTTTATTCGCTAACGGTCAACTCCGAAGGAAACAAGTTAAGGAAACCCCCTTCACCCAACCACGTCGAGCCGCCGCTCGCCCCTCGTTTGCTGTGCTAGCTTGCGGTGCTTGCACCACAGCTCGCCAGCACCGCCCACGCCACGCCCACGCCACGCCACGCCACGCCACGCCGCAAACCTGCCTCGCCCCGCTCCGACAATCCACGCCTACGTCCCACGCCACATCCCCGCGCATGAGCTAGCAGCAGCCGCTACGATTGTGTTGCGATTCCATATGATTGACTCGATTCACGCTCTCTGCTCGGGGCTGGGACAACACACACACGCGCCAGCGTGCCGCGGCTAGCGTTGCGGCGGAAGCGCACCCCTCTCGGCGGCATCGATCAGTGGTTGGCAGGGTCGTTTTTGTCGGGGCATGCTGAGGCGGTTGTCGGCGTTATCAAGGGTCCGTTGCAACACCTCGAGCAGTCTAATGATAATCACAATGCTGTAGATCGTCTGTCGCGCATGTAGAATCAAGTTCCGGCGAGCTCCGTAACGCCGAACCTTGTGGCCCCGAAAGCGTCTCTCGCTCGTCGCAGTCCCCTTTGTGTGACTTGTTCCGGGCTTGCGGTACCATGACATAGCGAGGCAAGGTCTGGCTTTTCACCTTACAATTATTGAATTGGCGTCGGTCACTACATACAAGGGTGTTGGACCCCTTCAGCATGACTGCGGATACGGTCGCATCGGATTCACAGGCTACGCCTAATATGCCCGGGTGGGCGAAGCTGGTCGCCGTTCCTCGCCGAAGGTGATCGCAACACGGCCACTTTGTTACTCTCTTTTTCTTTTCAACTCAACATTTCACACGACCAATGTAAGCAGTGTTTCATGCATGCAAGTAGCAATGTAAGAAATGGCAACAGACAAATTCATCAATTCATCCAAAGAGGGGGGGGGGGCAAAGGGCTACTCAGA
>JALNIF010000237.1:0-25272 GCA_026284005.1 Thecaphora frezii | reverse complement strand
CGTCGTCGTCGTCGCCATCCTCGGCCGCGTCGGGATCCTCCTTCTTGACCTTGCCCTTGGCTCTGGCCTTGCCCTTCTTTGCCGCCGCTGCTGCGGCCGCCTTGCCCTTCTTGGACTTGCCTTTGGCGCCCTCTTCCTCGGCCTCCTCCTTCTTAACGCCGCGCTTCTTGGCCGCGGGCGTCGGCGCCATGCCCATCTCGATGAGCCGGTCGTCCCACTTCTTGAGCCACGCCGACGTGATCCGCGGATCGATGTAGTTCATTTTTGAAGTGGTCAGCGAGACGTCCGACACGTTGGTCTTGTTGGTCAGCTCGGCCTCGGCCTTCTTAATGGCCTCGAACTTGGTTTGGATCTTCTTGGCGCAGCTCGACACGTTAGCGCTGGTCGAGAGCGATTTGTTCGTCTTGCGCTCCTTTTCGAGGTCCTTGAGCATCTTGTCAAGCTCCTTTTCCTCGGCGTCGAACTGCGACTTTTCCTTGTAGTTGCGGATCGATGCCTTGATCTCCTTTTCGGCGTCGAGCAGCTTCTTGCCCTTCCGTTTCTTCTTGGCACCCTCGTCCTCGTCCTCGACCTCCTCTTTGAGGCCGCGCTGCGACAGCTGCCAGTCCAGCTCGGCTTGCTGCTTGAGGTAGGCGCTCTGCAGCCGCAACTTCTTGGCCTGGATCAGGTTCTCCTCGTGCTGCTTGATCTTGTCCACGTTGAGGTTCTGCGGCGCCAGCACCTTGTCCGCCAGCTTGCCGAGCTCCTTCTTAATCTCAGTCTTGGTGTAGTGCGTAAGCATCTTTTGCTGCTCCTTGTGGATGTCGTACCGGATCGCGAATATCTTCTCCTTGGCCTTTTCGACGATCTTGCCCAGCGCCACCGGGTTTACGGTCCGCTGGTGGTTACAGAGGATGGCTACCTGCCGATTAGCTTCGTTATATGCGATCTTGAGGTTCTGCGGGTTAATCTCGCGCTCCTGCGCCTTGGGCCGCGACTTGAGCCACTCCTCGGTCTGGTCGAGCAGACCCTGGAACGTGGTCGAGGCGTTGTAGGTACGGAAGACTTTGGCGCTGAGCCCGGGCATGTACTGCGACAGGAACTTGTTGACAGAGTCCGGCGCGATCGGCTGCAGCTTGATCGCCTCGGGATCTGTGGTGTACTCGTAGGGGGCGCAGAAGATCGGATCGGACGGCTTCTTGCGCATAAACTGGCCCTTACGATCCTTTTGGCCGCTAGTCTGGAGAAACATGCACATATTCTTGAAGACGTCCGGATTAGTGATGGTCAGGTCCTCTTCGAACTTCATCGAATCCTTGCCGAGGAACTCGAGGTGGAGCTTGTTAGGCGCCTTCATGCGGGCGTGCTCGCAGCGCAGTGAACAGACGCCGTACGTTTCGGCCTCGTCCTCTCCCTTTTCGTTGCCCGCTCGCAACGAAAAATTGTCAATCAGCCAGACGATGGTGGCAATCTGACGTTCCTGACGGCTCTTGGACTTGAGGTTCTTGTCGACGTCCTTTCGAATTTGGACGACGCATTCCTGTCGTTGGAAAGAAGAAGTAAGGTCGAGAGAGGAGGTTGAAAGAGGGGTTATGAAGAAGCAAGAATCGGCACAAAGTCGGAGTCACCGGTCAGACGCCGCCTGTTGGCCCTTGCAGCGGTGCAGGCGCGCAAACGGTCGGTAGACTTACATCAAGTTTCCGGGCTTTTTGGAACTTCTGCTTGTCCGATGAGGCCTTCCAATAGCTGGCCGAGTCAAGGAAGACGTACTTGTAGTTGTTGTTGAGCTTCTCCTTCCAGAAGGCGAGCCAGGTGACGTCCTTCTTCTCCACCACCTCGCCCCACTTGCCAAACGGCGGCTTCGGCGGCGGATGGTTGGCGCTGTGGTTGATCGTGACGTCCTCGGGCATCGTACGCCTCTTGACCTTGCCGGCCTTGGGATGCGCTCCGCGGCCGAGGAAGAGGCCCGGAGGTTCGACGGTGAAGTTGCCAATCATCTGCTCGGCACCATCGACCCAGCACGTCCTCCACTCCTTTTCCATCGCCTTCTTCTCCTCGAGCTCACGCTTCCGCTGCGAGGGCGCCTTGGCCTTCTTGGCCGCCGCCTCAGCATCCTTGATGCCCTTCCAGTGGTTGTACATGTCGCGGAAGTCGAGCTTCTCAAAGCTTTCGATCTTGACGCCGTTGAGCGGAGGGTGCTTCTTGAGGTCCGATTTGAAGTCCTCGAAAAAGTTCTTGTTGAAGACCGGGTTTTGTGCGTGCTGCGTCTCGAGCTTGACCGCGTAGAACATGGCCACCTCCTCCGTCTCTGGTGGTAGGATGACGGGCTTACCATTGTACTTGAGCGTCACGTCCTTGGGCAGAGGCTGGTAGGGGTCGGGGAAGCGGGGGCCGTTGTGGATCAAGGTGGTCCACTTTTGCTCGCCGTTGCCCACCTCGTGCGTCTTGCGAGACCCGCCTTTCTTCTTGGCCGCAGTTTTGGCCTTGCCCTTGGCTTTGCTGGTCGAGGCGCCGTCGCTCTCACCGTCGTCGTCCTCTTCTTCCTCTTCCTCCTCCTCCTCCTCTTCTTCCTCCTCTTCGTCGTCGTCTTCGCCGTCGTCGCTCGACTTCTTGACGCGGACTGAGGCGGTGAGCGGCGCATCGGAGTCAGAGTCGGACTCGTCGCTGTCTGCGCGGGTCGAGGGCGGCGCCGAGGCGACGACGGACGTTAGCGGAGCGTCAGAATCGTCGTCGTCTTCGTCATCTGAAGGCGGTGGCTTGACGCCGTTCGCCGTCGCGAGCGGAGCGTCGTCGTCGTCGCTTGAATCTCCGCCTTCATGGTGGGTGGCGCCGTTGCCATTGGCAGAAGGGCGCTTGGCCAGGGGCATGGCGTCGTCTTCGTCATCGCTGCTGAGGTCGCTCTCGCTGTCGGTCAGGGACTTGTATTTCGGAGCCGCGCGGCTTGCCAATGCGCCGTTGCCATTCGGGAGGGCTATGCCGTTCGAGTGGCCCCCGTTCAGAGAAGCCGACGCTGTTGCGGAAGCCGACATTGCAAATGCGCGAATCGTCGGACGTGGTGACTGCGTCGCAGAACAGTCCGTGGAAAAGCGCAGGAGCGACACTGTCGCGGTTTGGGTACGCCGTCTGCGTCAAAGCCAGCCGATGAGGCTAGAGGGGCACGGATCAAGGCAGTCTCTCTGCCCAGACCGTTGGGTTGTGCGCGGTCGCTTTGTAGGCAGGGTGAGCCTCTAGAGGGCGGCGACGGATGTGGCAATGGGCTGGATCCGCGCAGGCAGCCCGACAGGTCGTAGGTGCAAAGGCTGCTCCGAGGGGTAGATTGACCAGGCGCGTACGCGAACGCAAGAGTCAACCCGACTGAGCAGCTAGCGGGCTGCAACGGCGACACAAGACTGCGCCGGTGGCGAAGGTGGGACGATCGGCAGTTGGTATGACGGCCGGTGGAAGCGATCGAACGCCTCTTGGCTGCGGTTGGAAGAACGAGACTCGGGCAGGGGAGGAGAGAGTCGGAGCCTGCTATGCGCGTGAAGTGGGACGGATCCAGGTGGCTGAGAGGGGGTACGCTGCAATCCTCGTTTAAGAGGAGCAGAAAGGCGCGCAGCTAGCTGGCGAGTCGCGGGCGAGAGCCTGGCGCCGACTCAGCAGGAGATGCGCGGCGTCAGAGAGGTGGGCACGGTGGATTTGGCGCAGAGAGCAATACGCGTCGGCGGGGACGGATAAGCACGTCGGTCGCAGTCTGAGGAGTAGGCGAGGTGGTGGTGGTGGCGACGACAGCCGCACTTGCAGCAGAGAGCGGCTTGACACGACGCCCTTGCCGCTCGGCCGCTCGGCCGGCCAGCCCGTCAGCCCAGCCCATCAGCCCAGCCCATCAGCCCAGCCATCGGGCAAAGCGCAGAAGGCGGCTCGGCGTCGTAAGCCAATCCGCCAGTCGGGCAGGTTTCGTAGCCGCCATCAGTGGGCAGAAAGGTCGGCCAGCGTGCCACAAAATCCAAAAGTCCAAAGTGTGGAACCGCCGCCAGAACAGGAAAAAAAAAAAGTGGAAAAAAGCAGGAGCGTCGCGTCGATGTGGGTTCGCAGGGCAACTTTTGCATTTCCATTTTGATTTTGATTTTGATTTCCATTTTGATTTTGATTTTGATTTTGATTTTGATTTTGATTTTGATTTTGATTTTTTTCTTATTTCTTATTTTTATTTTATTTTTTCCCTTTTCGATTTTCTTTCTAATTCTTATTTATTATCATTACTAATTCTTTTTTTACTTTTCTCTCCCCTCACCTCCTCCACGCCTTGCGCCTGTGTGAAAGCGCCAATACAGCGGATGGTCAGACGGAGGGTTCGTCCGAAAGGAAGGCAAGAGAAATCTAGGTCGAGCGCAGCCGTCTGGCCTGGTCTGGCTGGCTGAGACGCCCGATCCTCCTTTCTGTCCCAAGTTCGCGGTTCCGGTGCGTCAGCCTCAATTTTTTCCGCCTCGTTTGGCTCGCCCGGCGGCGGGGCGTGAGGGCCCAGGTCAAGAGGGCAGAAGTCATTTTTCCGCGTCCGAAGCGAGCTCCTTTCTCTGCCTCGCCCTCGACTTAGCGGACCCGTGGCGTATGTGTATGGGCGCGCCGCAAAAAAGGGGCTTCAGCTTGCCCCCTCCTATGCGCCCTTCAAACCGCCAAACAACAACGCTGTTCGGCCGGACATTGCACTGTGCCCCAATGCGATTGGCCGCAGCTGCCGAGCCGGCATAGCGCTTTGGGGTCCGGGATCGCGTCCACGGGCTCTGGACGAGCAAGCTGTGGCCTCTCATAAGAAGGCCTTAACGGCGCATTGGATGGCTACGTTTCAGCGAGAAGGTCATAACTGTCCGGTTGTGGGCGGCGCGACGAGGCTGACCGGGGCGTTACGCAGGTAGAAATCAGTCGGTATACGTTAGCTTACGGGCGAATATGGATGTACATAGAGGCGTAAGATGGGCGCTCAAACTTCTGTGCATCGATGAACTTAACCTGGTTCAAGCGGATGGGAGCTATGGCGTGGGGCAAAGATTAAGATTTTTATCGTCGACGCAACTCAACGAAGCACGGATCCGTCGCCTAGAGCGGGAGGTGAGGGGCTCGTCGCAGATCTCTTTCGGCACCGAAGTGGTGTCAAGCAAGTCACGTCCGCTCAGCTATGTGTTCACCCAAGTGGGAGATATTCACTCTCGCAGCTATAGCGAGGTCCGGCGGGCTTCAGCGGGGACGCAGCGCAAGCACTCCGCCTTGTCATGTAGTTGTGGGGTCCTTCGTTGCGCATCCTCTCCGCCAGCCTCACTCTTTTGCATGACTTCCTGGTCTGGTTTGGTCTTTGAAACCGCAATACAGGTCTTACAAGCTCTTGAACAAGCCCAAGGACGGTGCATATTCGCAGACTGACGACCAGCAGACAGCCATCCCGGACCTCGGTCGCATCGGCCCTCAGGTGAGAAAGGGCTCTGTGATCATCACAATGATAAATGATAGTGTCTAGCGGCAACAGCCTTCATCTGCTCGGCGCCTCTCGGCACCTCTCGAACGGTTCGCGTAGATGCAAAATCTCGCGGGCATCCTCCAAGGGCTACCGCTGTTCGGCAGATCCACCGCAGCGGGGACAGCTCACCCATGCCCGATATGATCTCCTAGGAGGGCTTTATCGCTCGCCTTGGCAGACCGCCCGATGTTGGATGAGGTCGACCCATGGCTCGGCTGAGCTCTGGAGCCGCGCTCGGAACCGAGAGCGGCTGTGCGTTTTACAGATCCCAAGGACCTGGATTCGGGGCCGAACGTGCTTGCTGTCCGGACGAACCGGAGCGACGGTCAAAACCCGAGTCGTTTGGGTGCATCGCTCCAGAGCACGCCATCGATAGCACCTGCAGAGCAATCGCGCAACGCACTAAAACGCACGTCAGCTGCGCACTCAATTGCACCTCAGCCGGGGCAAGCGGTGCAGACCACATCGTTGTGCTGGGTGCGCTTGGCTTTTAACACCGTGACCAGTACGCTCGGGTGTGTCAGACACGGATACGTGCGTGCGTGCTTCGCTGGTCGGCAACGCCATCGGCTAGGCGCTTGGGTTGATGCCAGCAGATACTAAGTGTACCACACCCTGCTGAGTGCCCCAGCCACGAGCGTCGAGGGGGCAGCGGCGTACTTGGCATGGCTTGGCCTGCCGGGATGGCGATGCATGGACGCGAGATAACGGGCCTGGGCAGTGGGCCGAGCCAAGTCGGTTTGTCATTCACAATTCTTATTCGATAAGATGGTGAGACGCGATAGAAGATTTGGCTGCAGCTCAGTGACGCACGGCATAGAGAGCTGTGCTGCAAAACTTGGGTCCGGCCAGCGTGGCCGTCCCTCGCCTTCCCTCGAGGTGGAGCGAGAGAAGCTTACAGGCGAGGCGATGGCAGCTCACTGAGCGTGTATATAGTCGAGGCGGCGAAAGGCTCCGGGCGGTGGGCAGGTTTTCCTTCTCGTCGATCGACACGGTTGGATGGGAGGCTGGATGGGAGGCTGGATGGGAGGCTGGATATGAGGCTGGATGTGAGGCTGGATGGGAGGCTGGATGGGAGGCTGGATATGAGGCTGGATGCGCGAGGTGCGGCAAAGTCGTAGCCAGGTGGCGCTGGGCGGCGGCGGCCAACGCCTTTAGCCCTGCACCCCAAACTCAAGCCCAAGCCAATTCCCGCTTGGCCGTCTCTGCGCTCATCCTCGAAGCAGTTTCCCTCGCGGCCTTCTTGATCCGCTCCTGAGTCACCGATCTGGTTCAGCCAGCGATAGAACGCAAAAATTCTCCAGAGCAGAGTGAGAGGGAAGGCGGACGAATCTGGCGCCCGCAAAGGCATTTGGCCTGCAAAGGGTTTCCGGTTCGCGCATGTGCTATGTAGTTGGGAAGATTCTCAGCATGTACACTCACACCTACAGTAGTCGAGATTACACCGAGGTGCTCACACACACATACACACACACACACACACACATACACACACACACACACACACACACACACATGCACACGCAGCAAGCAAAGCAGCGACCGGGTACTTAGCTACGGTGGTCAAGGGTCGAGACGTCGACCTCGTCGATCCGCGACGGTGTGATCGTGGGTTGCATGGGGTTCTGACCGTTGGCCACTACCTCATTGGCTCACCATTGCGAAGGCCTCTACGGATGAACGGGCGGCTCAACGTTGCATGTAACCAACTCAGACACCGCTCCCTCTGGCTCGCTTCGGCGTTCGAGGGTAGCGCACCCGAGGCCGGTGTCGAGTTCAGTCGTCGGTGGGTTGAGCGTATGTTGCCCCGCGTGTGGGTCCCGAGCCTTGGCCCAACTGACCCCGGCACTTTGTGTGCTCATGTCGTGAATGGGCGAGTTGCGCCAAGCTTGGGCCAGGGTGAGCTTGGCTGCCGACGGCTGCCCTCGTGTTTGTCGGGGGAGCTGCATTTTCCACTGATTAGCTGTGCTCATGTCGGCCCGCCCTTTCTTCCCGCTTGCGCCAGAAGAACACCGCCCCCTTTCCCCTGTCCCCTTCCATTCCCCCTTTCTTCTCCTCATTTCCCCTCGTCGGCACAGATACTTCAGTTCCTCCTTCTTCACCACCACCTTATCAAACGCATCGCCCCTATCCGTATTCCTCCCTTCCCCCTCCCGCATTGTAGGCCGCCCCCCCCTTGCGCTTGCCTTTTTATCGTTTCCGTCCCCGTCGCACCCCCGATCCAGACAGTCTCTCAACACACAAGATGGCCAACGCACCGCACGGAGGCGTCCTCAAGGACCTGCTCGCCCGGGATGCGCAGATTGCGCCCCAGCTCCTCCAGGAGACGGCGTCGCTGCCCGAGATTATCCTCTCGGAGCGACAGCTCTGCGACCTCGAGCTCATCATCAATGGCGGCTTCTCGCCCCTCGAGGGATTCATGACCAAGGCCGACTATGACGGCTGCCTTGACAACATGAGGCTCAGCAACGGTGCCCTCTTCCCCATGCCCATCACGCTCGACGTCGACGAGCAGCAGATCAAGGCGCTCGCCATCCAGCCGGGTGCCCGCATCACGCTGCGCGACCCGCGCGACGAGAACGCCATCGCCATCATCACCGTCGCTGACGTCTACCCCGTCGACAAGGTGCGTGAGGCTAAGGCCGTCTTCGGCTCGGACGACGTCGCCCACCCGGCCATCGCCTACCTCCAGACGAGCGTCAAGGGCTTCTACGTCGGAGGCAATGTCCAGGCCATCTCCAAGCCCGCCTACTACGACTACGTCGCCCTCCGATACACGCCCGCCGAGCTCCGCCAGCACTTTGCCAAGATCGCCTGGAGGAAGGTCGTCGCCTTCCAGACGCGCAACCCGATGCACCGCGCCCACCGCGAGTTGACCGTCCGGGCGGCGCGCCAGCGCCAGGCCAACGTGCTGATCCACCCCGTCGTCGGCATGACCAAGCCCGGCGACGTCGACCATTACACGCGCGTCCGCGTCTACCAGAGCCTGATGCCGCGTTACCCCAACGGCATGGCCACGCTGGCGCTGCTGCCACTAGCGATGAGGATGGGCGGCCCGCGCGAGGCGCTCTGGCACGCCATCATCCGCAAGAACTTCGGCGTCACCCACTTCATCGTCGGCCGCGACCACGCGGGCCCCGGCAAGGACTCGAACGGCAAGGACTTCTACGGACCCTATGACGCGCAGACGCTTGTCACCAAGTACACCGAGGAGCTCGGCATCGAGATGGTCCCCTTCCAGATGATGACCTACCTGCCTGGCACGGATGAGTACCAGCCGATCGACGAGGTGCCCAAGGGCACCCAGACGCTCGACATCAGCGGCACCGAGCTGCGCAGGAGACTCAAGACCGGCGCGGCGATCCCCGACTGGTTCTCGTACGAGTCAGTCGTCAAGACGCTCCGCGAGTCATACCCACCCAAGGCTAAGCAGGGCTTTACGCTGTTCCTGACGGGTCTCTACAACTCGGGCAAGGACCAGATCGCGCGGGCGCTCCAGGTCAAGCTCAACGAGCAGGGCGGACGCTCCGTGTCGCTGCTGCTCGGCGAGACGGTGCGCTCGGAGCTCTCGTCAGAGCTTGGCTTCAGCGCCGAGGACCGACACAAGAACATCCAGCGCATCGGCTTCGTCGCCGCCGAGCTGACCCGCGCCGGTGCCGCCGTCATCGCGGCGCCCATCGCGCCCTACGAGCGGTCGCGGACCGCGGCGCGCGAGGTCGTCACCAAGACCGGCGGTGCCGGCAACTTCTTCTTGATCCACGTCGCGACGCCGCTGGAGTACTGCGAGAAGACTGACCGCAAGGGCAACTACGTCAAGGCCCGCTCCGGCGAGATCAAGGGCTTCACCGGCGTCGACGACGTCTACGAGGCGCCCAAGGACGCCGACCTAGTCGTCGACATCTCGCAGCAGAGCGTCGCCGAGATCACCCACTCAATCATCTTGCTGCTCGAGTCACAGGGCCTCATCTAGAACGGCACCAGCCCATACAACCTGCTCCTCCCTTCGCCGCCCCGTCTCCTTCCATTTTGCTTGTTGTGATTTCCCCGGCTTTTCTATTAGCCTTCTTCCGCCATATACACCTGTACACCTGCAGTACGTTACCGCGCTCTCAGAGTGGGCTTTTGGCCTACATGATGAAGAACGAAAGAAAAATCTTGCCGCCATCCGAGAAGAGGTGGCATAGGGGCCTAGACCGCCCCCGACGAAGCGACGCCGCGACATGGTATATTGAAAAGATGAAAACGACCTTCTAGCTGACGACGCCCGTCGGGCCCGGGTGCCGGCAGAGCGTGGATTCACGCGTGCGTGCCAGCTCGAGTAGTAAGCACAACGCCTCCTCGCACCCGTGTCCGCCGTTGCGCCCGGCGCGGGTTGTGGCCATTCCGACATCGCCTTTCGGTCTTTTACGGGTGGTGATCAGTAACTGTGATTATGCACACTCTGCCCCGCTCGTAGCGCATGGGCGATCCGTGCCAGCCAGGTTTAGGCTTGTATGCAACACTGTATATTGTTCCGGTTTGGCGCGAGATGTGACCAAGAGTGTGATGCTCAGTGTGATGCTCGATGGCACGCGGCGCGAAGCTCTGGTTTGGTTATGCGTACACGCCGTGAAGTTGCCATACGGAAGCACAGCGGGCAAGGCGTAGGCAACCCCGAGCTGCATCGCCCGGCCGCCGCGACCGCGAGGTGCGATGGACGTCACACGGTGGTTCACATTGACAAGAGCGATGGGTTCTAAGTGGCGCGCGGCCTCCAGCGTGGCTTATGTAGCCACCCACGCTGACGTCAGCGCGACTGGCCTTGAGACCAGCTCTCGGCCGAATACACGCCGACAGACGTATAGCATTTGGCCGGCAGCCTGGTTGGATTTGCACCAAGGTGGATCGATTAGTGCATATAGCTTGTTACTACTTTTGTACCGATAGAATAAGGTTGCATGCATGAGTAAATACTCTAACTCGCTTTTCAAAACAAAAGCACATTCTGCGCTGATTATTGTATTGGTTGAGTGCCGGTTCAGCAGCCGCTGCTATGAAGAAACCACAGAGGCTCTCTCCGTCCATCCGTCTTTTCACTCTTTCTAGCTCACACACTCTCTCTTACGTTCGGACACTAACCATCTTGCCAGGCAGGATCCGACTCCCTGGCCTTGCCGTGCCCCTCGCGCGGCTCCCCAGCCAACGGCCGTGGCTCCGCATAGGCAGCAACCTCTGCCTAACTCTACCCACCGAGGCGGAGGCTAGCGTCCTGCGGTGGGGAGCTTTAAGTATTCGCCCAGCGCTAGGATGATTTGCCGTCGTATCTCAGACCTCTTTCTACTCCTGCGCCTTGCCCTCTAGTGTACCTGCTGTTGCCGGGAAGATAGACAAGGGATGCTGGGCCCGATGCCGAAAATCCTCTTGGGCGGTGAATGCTTTCGACGGTGTGATGTTGGCCTGCACACTGGGTTGAAGGCTCAACGTGACGCTGGTGACAGCTTTTTACGCAGTTTGTAGTGGGCTGTGTAGGAAAGGTAAGTGCGCTGGTCTACATGTAGTCCCCAGAGTGGAATTAGAATCACAATTACTCACTTTTGTTATTGTGCCCTTTGTTTTATTGCAAATCGAGTCGGCGCTCCACGCAAATTTAAGTAGAATAGTAGGAATGAGCATTATTATATATTCGCAAGAGTACTTACAATGATAATATAAGTATTATAAGCATTTTCATAAGAACCAGAATAATAAGAATAGCAATAACAATAAGATTAATAAGAATATGGATAACAATAAGAAAAATAAGAACAATGATAGGAATAAGGAGAATAATGAGAATAATAAGAATAATAAGAATAATAAGAATAATCAGAATCAGAATAGTAAATCGAATACAAATGGTAATACTAAAATGCCGTCGGGCGTGCGGGTGTGTTTGAAGTCAGGCACCGACTAGTTGGCTAGTGTAGTGCTTCCCTTCTCTTTACTCCGGCCGGCGTTGGGTTTTGGTGCGCTTTGACCGATTTCCGTTCGAGTTGGCCGCGCACCATCGCTTTGGTTTCACGGCCTCGCGCCTCCAACCATTCACAGTCCTCACCCTTCTCCCTTCTTTACCCCTCGCCCCCTTACCTCCCACCACGCCTTGTTGCCCACACGGCGTCGCACCACGTTGGCGCTCTTCCGCGTCTTGTGCACCTCCTCCCAACGTTGCGATACCGCCCAACCTCGCCGACACTCGACTGCTAACTCCCACCCTCCCACACCCGTCTGTCTCGCCTTCACCCGTCCGCCTCTCTGAACTGCCGCAGTCAGTATACCGACCTTGCTTCGCATCGTCCCTGCCCGCTTGCCGCTGCTGATACGCAGACCGCCGCCCAGCCGCCCTTGATCGTACTGTGCCAGCCTTGCCTCCTCTCATTCCATCGCAAGCGCGTCGTTGTCCTTGCCATACACCTTCTGCATCATCCGCGCAATTGCCTCGCACAGCAGCCGTCGCACGACGGCTTCTACCAGCACGCGCTCCTAGTAGAGCATCGTCGACGTCAACCTGGTGCGGCTCGCTCACTCCATCACATCGCTCCTGTCCGTTCCGTTCACTGGCCACGCCGGCCATCTCGACTAGAGCCCCCGCCGATCGTCGCCGCCGCTTGCCTCCCCCCTTTGGTCGGAGTACACGCCCGCTCCTGTAAGCCCCTGTCCAAGCACCTTCCCCGCTTCGCCGGTCGGCGTAGCTCGGAGGGCCGCTCCTTGCTCTATCGTTGCCGACGCCGCCGTGACCATCCCTCCAGCCGCCACTTGAAGAGACGGCGAGGAGATGGTCTCGTCCTCGAACGCGGCCAGCTCTTATCAAGAGTCCGAACGGCACCGCCCACATCCTCTCGACCTGGGACCGTACAACCATCGCCATGCTGAGAGCAGCTCCCGCCCGCGGCTCCACCAAGCCAACGGCATGCGCAGTCGCGGCTACTCTGCTTCGTCGCAGACGTCATTCGGACCGCAGCGCGTAAACATGCGTCACGGCCACACCGCCTCCCCCTCGTTCGAGATGCGGGCCAGCAACCAGGGCTATTCGTCGCAGTCGTCGCAGTCGTCGCAGCACCGGCGCGAAGGCGACGGGGAGCTTGCTTCTATCACGCCGCTCGACGACAACGAGCTCTACGAGGTCATCTCCCGTTCCTCTGAGCTGCGATCCGCCGACGCCTGGTCGACCCAGATGAACATGTCTAGCGCCAGCAAGAAGGAGGACATCAGCCCCTGGCTCTATCAGTCATCCGAGACCTGGACGCCTGCGCCTCGGTCGAGGACGCGGACCGACCCAGACGGTGGCAGCAGTTCCCTCTACTCGGTCGACCGCGTCGGCCTCCGTCCTTCCACCTCGACCCTTTCGCTGCAGCGGCGCACCACGCCACCGTCGGCCAGCACCTCGACTAGCACGCTCGGCGGCAGCGGCGTACAGAAGGACACGCCCCCGAGCCTCGGGAAAAAGTCGTCCAAGAACCCGTTCAAGTTTCTGAAAAAGAAGGCGTCGTCGATCCACAGCTCCAGGGATCACGGCGACCTGGACTCGGCGTCGTCGTCGTCGTCCGCGCATCGCACCAACCAACATCCTTTGCCGCCTCTGCCGCTGCGCCCCGCAGCCTGGCTCGAGACGGGCGGACCGAGCCGCCCCAATACCTCCGCTGCGTCGGGCAGCTCGATGCGTGGTCCCCCGACGCCGGGAATCACTTCGGGCTTTGCGCCGCCCGCCTTCAACCCGAATCCGTGGGAGCGAGCCCTCCCGCCCCTGCCGCTGTCGGCGACCATGCCGGTGCAGAGCCTCGAAGATGAGTTCGACGCAGAGATCCGGGCTGAGCAGCTGCGCAAGGAGAAGCGCAAGATCCGCGGCGTGATACCCCACCATCGCACGCGCGACAGGACCAAGACGCACGACGACGGCGAGACCGCCCGCGACGCCAAGCCCGTCCCGCCCGAAGAGGTGGAGCTGTCACTGGACACCAACTTTGATCAGATCGACGATATCGTTGATACGTCGCGGAGCCGCCAGGTGGGTCCCATGGACGAGCCGATGCCGTCCATGCCGTCGAGCCCGCGCCATCCGGCGGGCTCGTCGAGCTCCATGATCAGCATCGAGGGCTATCCCGCGCGCGACTCGTCGACGTCATACGCCTCGACGGCCGAACAACGGCAGCCCTCGTTCGCCTCCACCTGGGGTGGATCATCGAGCCAGTCGAGCGAACCTGCGATGCGGACATCGACGCGGTCGGGGAGGCTGCCGTATGTGCCGTCGTCCCCGAGCTCGTCGACCTCTTTTGGCTTGGATGGGCGGCAACCGCAAGGGACCCCGCACCGGCCGGGCCTCCGAAGAATCAGCCTGGTAGAGGCCCAGCAGCACCAGCAGCTGCGTCGGGTCTCGAGCACCCTGCGCGACGTTCACGAGCAGTCGTCTCCGGACGGTGCACCGCGTCGCGGCTCTACGGGCGGAGCGGATTCCAAGAAGGATTCGCAGGGCTCCGCTATGGACTACGCCAGCATCCGCAAAGGTAGTGTCACTTCGGCGCACAGCCTGCGCTCGGCCCACAGCGGCATCTCGCCCAAAACCTCGTTTGTGCAGCTGCCGCACGTCAAGACCGACCCCGCCGGCGGCGCTGGGAGCCGGCTGGCGGGTGGAGGCTGGGCTCCGGGTGCCCAGATGCCGGACGGTTCGAGGGACATCGGCTACCACTTCCCGCCGCCGGTGGACGACGCGGCTGGCGCGGCGTCGTTGCTGGCCGTGCGCAAGTCCAGCGCCAGCTCCGCGGGTCAGGCCGCCAGCTCGAGCTGGATGGCGCCGGACAGCTGGGCGGTGCAGCCGGACCAGACCCGGGACGTCTTGCGGGACGACCAAGTCGAGGAGGATGATGACGACGACGATCTGGCGGAGACGGGTAGTGCCTCGCGGACCAAGCGCGGGTCTAGCTCCAACACCAGCGTCTTAACCAGCTCCGGCATCATGCATCGTCCCGGATCCACCGATCCGCTCGCCTACGCCCCGCCCTCCAAGGCCGGATCGCGAAGGGGCACCGAGGAGGCCATCGATCCAATCCCGACACCGCTGTCGCGCAAGCAGGCGTTTGGGGATGCCGGAGGAGGCGGTGAGACGGTCGAAGTGCTCGAGGTCAGTCCGCCTCCGCTTGCGACCATGCTACCGCGATCCCACACGCTCTCGGGCGCGCATCCGCCGCCCAGCAGCTCGGCGAGACCTTCGTCGCGCGGTGGCACGCTGGCGGCGGTGGGAGCGTCGGCCGCAGCGGCGGCGGCCGGAAAGCTCGGCCTACACCGGCCGTCCCGGCATCGTCTTCTCAGCAATCGGCCCAACACGGCCGGCTCGCTCGGCACCCAGCGACCCTCGCTCACCACGATCGGGTCGACACGCAACCTGACCGCCGACGACGACAACATGGTCCACAACATCATCAAGCGGGATATAGCTCCGGTCAAGCGACCCGGCACTGCTGGCTCTACCCATCCGCACTCGGGGCACCCGGGAAGCGGTAAGAGTGTGAGTAAGGCTTTGGAACGTTTTACATGTCGACGCGGCCTGGCGAACGCGTCGCCGTCAAGCCCTTTGATCCATCTCGTCCTCTCCCCGTCCCCCTCTTCCTATTCTTTCTTGCTTGCTTCCTCTGGCTGACGCCTCTCCTCGTCCCCTGCACGCCGTACCGCGTCGTCCCGCCAAAACTGCAGCATTTCCTTCGGGTCTACAAGATGGATCACTCCTTCATCACTCTGGCATGCTCGCTTACCTATACCGCCTCGGAGGTGAGGACGATCCTGGCGCGCAAAAGCCTCACCAACGATTCGGGCGCCTTTCGCCTCTTTGTGCGCGACAAGGGCTCCGAGCGACCCTTGGGTGGCTCCGACAAGCCGGCGCAGCTGCAGCGGCGGCGTCTGTTGCAGGCCGGCTACACCGAGGCGGACGGGCTCGAGGAGATGGGCCGTGATGACCTCTCCTACCTGCTGCGCTTCGTCTTCCGGCCCGATAGCGTCCCGACGTTCGACTCTGAGGCCTTTGGCAACAACGAGCATACCTTCCAGCATCTCGACCTCCAGAGCCGCAACCTCGAGATGGTGCCAATCTTCCTCTACCGGCACGCCGATTGGATTGTGAGCTTGGACCTATCCGGCAACCCGATGTCGGACCTGCCGCTTGACTTTGTCCAGCTGTGCAGCAACCTCCGGATCCTTAGGCTCTCCAACCTGGCGCTGAAGCGGATCCCGCAGAGCATCAAGTCGAGCGAAACGCTGACCCACCTCGATGTTTCGAACAACCGGATCGCCGAGCTGGCCCACATCAGCCTCGACAGCATCCCCGAACTGATGTCGCTCAAAGTGCAAAACAACCGGCTCTTTGAGCTGCCGCCATTCTTCGGGGCCATCACGACGCTCCGCCACCTCAACATCTCCAACAACCGTTTCGAGCAGTTTCCGGCAGTGATCTGCGACGCCACCTCGCTGATGGACCTCGACATCTCCTTCAACTCGATCGCGGTGCTGCCGCCGCAGATTGTAAAGCTTGTCAGGCTCGAACGCTTCATCCTCGTCGGCAACTCGCTCGAGGCGTTGCCGGAAGGCATGGGGAAGCTCGTCAGCCTCCGTACCATCGACCTGCGCCGGAACCTGGTGCAGGACATCTCGGTCCTGTTCGGCCTGCCCAGGCTCCAGGTGGTTCAAGCGGAAAGCAACAGCATCAAGGCCTTTGACGCCACGTTGGGTCCGCAGCTGCGGACGATCGAGCTGAGCCGCAACCCGCTGAGCAAGGTCAAGATCGCCGCCTTTACGTCGTGCGATCTCACCTCGCTCGATCTCTCCTCGACCAACATGACGCGCCTAGAAGAGAGCCTGTTTCCACAGCTGCCGGCGCTGGCGCACCTGACTCTCGATCGCAACCAGTTCGTGGTGCTGCCCGACACGATCGGCGACCTCGCAAAGCTCGAGGTGCTGTCCTGCAACACTAACCTGCTTTCAACGCTGCCAGAAACGCTCGGTAGGTTGACGCGGTTGCGCGAACTCCACGTCCACAACAACAACCTCAAGATGCTTCCCAGCAGCATTTGGCGCTGCGAACGGCTCGAGTCGATCAACGTCAGTTCCAACTTGCTCGAAAACTTTCCCGACGTGCCCACCGAACCGAGCACCGACCCGGCGCTCAAGGCGGGCGACGAGGCCATCCTTGCCGGCCGCAAGGGCTCAGCGGGCTCCGCCACCGCCTATCAGGCGCTTCAGCGGTCCCGTGCGGCGGCGGGCGGTCCGGTCCGGCCGTTGGCGGCGTCGCTCAGGAAGCTGCGGCTGGGCGACAACCGTCTCACCGATGACGTCTTCAGCGTTCTGTCGCTGCTGCCCCAGCTCGAAGTGCTCAACCTCAGCTTCAACGAGATCTTCGAGATTCCGCACTTTAGTCTCTCGAAGCTCAAGAAGCTGCGCGAGTTCTACATCAGCGGCAACCACCTCAGCAGCATCCCGTCCGACGACCTCGAGCACCTGCAGGAGCTGAGGATCCTCCACCTCAACGGCAACAAGCTGCAGACGCTGCCTGCTGAGCTGGGCCGAATGGGGAAGCTGGTCAATCTCGACGTCGGCAACAACGTGCTCAAGTACAACATCGCCAACTGGCACTACGACTGGAACTGGAACTCGAACCTTGAGCTTCGCTACCTCAACCTCTCCGGCAACAAGCGCCTCGAGATCAAGTCGACGCTCCCGGACCACAGCGGCAAGCGCACCAGCATCTCCGACTTTAGCCGGCTGACCTGTCTGCGGCTGCTGGGCCTCATGGACGTTACGATGCCGTTGCACTCGAACTCGACGCCGGACGAGTCCGACAATCGTCGCGTGCGCACTTCACTCTCGCAGATCAACAACATGGCGTACGGCATCGCCGATGCGCTGGGCAAGCACGACAATCTCAGCATCGTCGATGTCGTCATCCCGAGATTCGGCAAGGAGGATTCGCAGTGCGTGTTCGGCCTCTTTGACGGACGCGGCCACGGCCCGCACGTCGGCAGCCGCATTGCGCGCCACCTGGCCGAGTGGAGCGAGTATCGCATCTCGTGGGAGATCCAGCGGCTGGGCAAGCTGCTCAGCGAGCCGGAAGACATCCCCACCGTGCTGAGGCGGGCCTTTCTGCGGATGCAGAAGGACTACGCGGACATCCTGATCAATGACGGCAGCCGCAAGCTCTCCGAGGCACACGCCGAGGCGGCGGCCGACGAGAGCCGTAGCTCGGCGCCGGCCATTGCGGCGGCGTCCAACAAACACGACTGGAGGGCCGGCGCTTCGGCGGTGCTCGCCTACATCATCGACAAGACAATGTACATCGCCAACGCGGGCGATGCCCTCGCCGTACTATCGCGCAACGGTGGCACCGCGCACCTCGTCAGCACCAGGCACGAGCCCTTCAGCCGCGAGGAGACGGAACGCATCCGATCCGCCGAGGGCTGGGTCTCGCTCCGAGGCTATGTTAACGATTCGCTCGACGTGTCGCGATCCTTCGGCTACTACCACCTCTTCCCGATTGTCAACGCTGCGCCCGCCGTGACGATGGTCCAGCTGACCGATTCGGACGAGTTTGTGATCCTGGCCAACCGTGTTCTGTGGCAGTATGTCTCTTACCAGACTGCCGTCGACATCGCGCGAACCGAGCGCAACGACCCGATGATCGCTTCGCAGAAGCTGAGGGACTTTGCCATCAGCTATGGCGCTGAGGAGAGCATCATGGTGATGGTCGTGTCGGTTGGCGACCTCTTCTTCAACCGGCAGCAGCGCAACGGGCGCGGCCTCGTCCACATCCAACCAGCATCGGAGGCGATCAAGCATTCGAACCGGCGCCTCCGGGAGGAGCTTCCGGGCGACCGGACCCTGGCGCGGCTCGATCGCGAGGTGGCGCCGCCGATTGGCCAGGTGGCGCTCGTCTTTACCGACATCAAGAACTCGACGGCGCTGTGGGAGACCAACGGCGGCATGCAGACGGCGATGCGGCAGCACAACTACCTCCTACGTCGGCAGCTGCGAACGATCGGAGGGTACGAGGTCAAGACCGAAGGCGATGCCTTCATGGTCTCATTCCCTTCGGTCACTTCGGCGCTGCTGTGGTGCTTCACGGTCCAGCTGCAGCTGCAGGAGGAGGACTGGCCGCAAGAGATCCTCGAGTGCGACGACGGTAGGGAGGTCTACGATGCCGCAGGCCAGCTGATCCATCGCGGCCTGTCGGTCCGGATGGGCATCCACTGGGGCTGGCCGGTTTGCGAGGCGGATCCGATCACTCGACGCATGGACTACTTTGGCCCGATGGTCAATCGCTCCGCCCGTATCTGCGGCGCCGCCGACGGAGGTCAGATCATGGCAAGCAAGGACGTCATCACCGAGCTGCGCGACATTCTCGGCACCTTCAACGACGCCGCGGCCGCCAACGCTGGCGGCGATGACCTGGTTGCGTTACCGCCCACGCTGGCCGCCGACATCAAGAACCACGAGATCGACGAGGACACCTTCCGCTTGCTCAACCCCAACGTCAGCCGCGACGTGGTGCTGCTGCGGCGGATGGGTTTCGGCATCTCGGAGATCGGCGAGCGTCGGCTCAAGGGCCTCGAGACGCCCGAGGTGCTGTCGCTCATCTACCCCAAGCAGCTGGCGGGACGTCTGCAGGATACCAAGACCAACGCACCGGCAGCGCAGGTCTACGAACCGACGGTCAAGCTGCTCGACGTCAACGAAATCAAGCAGGTCGGCATCCTCTGCCTGCGGCTCGAGTTCCTCGCGTCCCAGATCGTTTTCCCGGCGCTGGTGATGAAGGCCAACGGCAGCGGCATTGACGTGCGCCAGTCCATCCAGCGTCCGTACGACGCGGCCACCATCTCCGCGGCCGCCGCAGCGAGCCAAGAGCCCGGCGCAGCGCCTTCGCTGGCCACGGTATCGCCAAGCGCGAGGCGCAAGATTGTCGAAACGGTGCTCGAAATGAACCCCGAGATGATGGCGTGCAACATGCGCGACGACGGTACGGACCAGGAGCTCTACGCGCTGCTTGAGCAGTTTACGATGCGGATCACCAACGCCATCTCGACGCTGACGCTCAACCTGGTGCGCCAGCGGGCGGCCGAGACCAACGGATCCACGACCAAGATGGACGTCGGAGATCTCAACATGCTGCTGCGGCTCATTGGCCCCCTCGACGTGGCCCCCTCCATCTCTCCGAGTTCGGCGACCAACCCAGTCAACCTTCCGGCTTCTACCATGTGAGCCGCAGCAGCAGCGCGACGATCCGCATGACTGTCACGCCTTCCCGCCCAGTTTGGCCCACGGAGGCACTCGGTCTTTGGTCCTCTCGCCACCTCGATCTCATGGAAGAAGAAAAAAGGTTGCAGCAGCAAAGATGTCACAGGTCACTCTGATTGCCCCTTTTTCTCTCTCCTCTCCTCATCTTCTTGCCCTTGGCCCTCCCATTCTTGTACTCGCCCTATAATATATATCTGTCGACGGCGCTGCCGTCGCTTGATCGTCGTGTACTCGCCCTGCTTTCCTCTGTGTAACAGTAGTAATCTCTCCAAGCCAAGGTTCTCTTTTTTAATTCTTTACTTTTTAATTTTAATTTTAATTTAATTTTTTTTTTTTTTTTTATCCCCGCTTAGCTTCTGCCCCCCTTTCCGCTTTTTCCGCTTTCTTGTCTCTCTCGCTGCTGCAATATCAGGGTCGCTGCCACTGCCATCGGCTGTGCTTGCCACCATGGCGAGGGTTGGCAGGTTCAAAGGGATTGTGGTGGCGCGCCGTTTACCCGGCTGGCCTGGCTGAACAGGCCGATCGTCTGGTAGTGACCGTGGACGTCTGCTTGTTTGGAGGCTGATTCACCGCCTGAGAGGGCCATGCGGTCTATTAATACCGGATTTAGAGATGGGGAGAGATGCAAGGCAGATGCTAGCTGGTAGGGGCTTGCAAACCATACGAATCTTGGAAATGAAGATAAGCGTCTTCCTCGACCCTAATAACGTAGCAAAAAAAGCAGCCGAAAGGCTCTGCATATCGTACACTAGCTGCTCGGGGTCCAACGCAAAGTGCGTAAAACGATACGGCAAGGTGCAAAAGGTACGTTGGGCTGCGCTTTGGTTGCCGCCGCAAGCTTGCGTCAGGGCTGCATACAGCCGCTGGAAGTAGGTGAGGAAGCTAGGCTTGTGTTGTGCCCCTGTTGGATGGCGAGAACGCTACCTCTCTCTGATTTTGTTGACGGTGTTACACGACTATAGAATCTACCAGCTCGTGCATGCAGGGAGACCAACGCAGCTCGTTGCGATAACCAAGTTGCAAGTGTGGATGGGCTAGTTGACACAGGCTTTGCTAGCTTGCAAAGTCCCCCCCTCAGCTCCAAGTTGGTTGGGGTTGTGAAGGTGGTTTCGCAGACCGGCCAATCCAAACTCAAGCTGGTTGCGTCACACCGCCAAGTCGTTTGAAGAGTCTGTGTGTATCGGCAATACGGTTGGGATTCCGGTAGCTGGTTCTGGTAGCTGGTTCTGGTGGGTGGTTCTCGTAACTTTTGCGATTGCCACAGATCACATCGTTACATACAGCTCGCGACGACTGGCGGGCCTGGCACAGAAGGTCAAACGCCCTTCAAGTTGCATCGAGCAGAGGTTATTGGTATGTCAAAGGCAGCACCTATCATCGTTTGTTGGCTGCAACAAAAAAAAAACCAGAGAAATAAATAAATAAATTAATTAAAGAACGGCATCTCAGAAGAGGAGATGGCAGGTGCTTGGCTGCCTTTCTCAGCCAGCCAAGTTCCTTTTGGGTGCATGTCTGCCCACCACTTGCCTCTCTTCCAATTTCCATCAATCTACAAATATTCTTCAGCTCCCTGTAGCTTATAATGGTGGTGCTCTGTACTTGCCAGTGTAACAGCAGTGCTCCATTCTAGGGCAGGAACCAGTTATGGAGGAGCTGTGGTGTGTTCCTGTAGGCTGGGAACATGTTACAGCAAGTCTGGGGCAGGTTCCAATTGTTCAAGGATGGACATTGTTATTGGCACTCACATCAGAGGCTGGAGTGATTGTGGCAAACATATATGAGCTTGTTGATGGTGTATAAGCACCATTGTACACCAGATGTAGATAAGGTAGAGTAAGGCTGAGTAAGGCAGAGTAAGTCTGGGATTGCTAGTAATACAGTACAGAGGCATCAAGCTCCTTCAATAGAGCTAGCACTATGTGCACAATGACTAGACTGGATGGAGATCCAGTCTAATGTGCAGCATTTTCCAGTGCAGATGTAGGCCCCACCCTTGCAACCCCTATGCCAACTGACCACTGGCATTGGAACTGGCCACAACATGCCTGTGGCTGGTTTCCAGTTACTCAGAACCGGCCACATCACACCTGTGGCTGGTTCCCAGTTTTCCCAGGAGCCTATCCTGGGAACTGGCCTTGCTGTGGCTGAGGCATGTTCCCAGCACTGTGTTAGGAGGGGCACGATGAGTTGGCACAGGGAGTTGGAATAAAGTGTTGGATTTGCTAGCAGCTGATAACAGCATCGTTTTTGGCCTAGTGGTATTCCAATTTAGGGCCTCAGGACCAAGGGCAGGGTGGCCCTTGGAACCAAGTGAGGCATGCAGTGTGACCTGGAAGTCTGCAGGAAGTTCCCAGCAGACAACTGGAAAATGCTCATGCCACAACAATTGATACTTGTGTTAGGTCATTGAATGTATTTAGTAGCACATAGCCTACTGAGTACACTGTTGACAATACTCCTCTACCACTCAAGCCTCTACATCAGACCACCTCCAATTCTCAGCCCAATGCTGTATCCCAGCCATGGTTAGCAATGTCAGCTGTAGCTAGATTGCAGATTGGCATTTGGCCAAGATGCAGCAAGGCTGGCCAGTCGTAGCTAGACTGTAGATTTGTACTTGGCCAAGATGTAGCTAGACCATAGCTCACCCCACTTTGTACCAAAGGATTGCCAGCAAGGCACTTGGCCCTATCACGCTTTGCAATTGATGATATCAATCCTCCAACAGATTATGAGACCTAGCACCTCCTGCTAGACACCACAGATGTTCAACACACCTTGTCAAGACCATAAGTGACTACATTGCAAGCTCAGCCATTGTACAGGATGTCCAACCACCAAGCATCATTGCCCCCAAAGCTCCCAAAGCTCCACAGACTCAGGGACTACCACAGCTGGGCTTGTGACATTGAGATCGCAATCAGGGCTTCCAGCCCTTGCATCTGGCTATTGATCAAGCACACCTATCTGGACATAGTTGAAAGTTGGTGTGATGTGCCATGTCAATGCCAGCTGGCACCGATCATCCCCTGACACATCACCTGTATTTAAACTTCCAGCTCCTTGCTCATCTCCTCCCTCCTTGCCATCATCATCCATAAACAACCTCAGGAAACCAGATCACCCCTATCCTCACTGTCTAACTGACATGAGCAATAACAAGAATGAAGTATTCAAGTGAATGATGCTTGAGAGCCAAGGCACTGCCTGGCTAATCCAGGCTTGCTTGCCAATGGCAAAGCTCAAGATCCAGCACCTTGACAACCCTGCCAAGATATGGACAAAGCTCTGTGAGCATTATGGCAAGACAAACATCATGACTACAAACATGCTGGCCAGGGAGCTCAATGCAACTCACCAAACAGGCACCTTTGAGGCCTGCGCTGCCAAGATGATTGGATTGTGGACAAACTCACCCACCATGGATTTCCTCCAATGGCCAAGCATTGACTGCAAGTCCTCTTTTGAGGCCTTGACCATTCACTCCTGCAGTACATCACTGTGTATGAAATAGAATGGGGAAAGATTGTTAATGAGCACAAGTTGGATGACAAACAAGAAATCAAGCTGGTCGAGGACAAACTCTCATCCTTGTACAACAATGTCATGTGTGCACTCACAGTTTATTTGCAAGCATTCCTGTCACTGACAACTGTTAAGGTCGCATAGGGGGGTCTGTGCCAGTCTGGAGGTGGTAAATGTTAGAAGGCCTTGGAGCAACTTGTTCATGCAGGGACAAGTTGCTCACACAAGCAACTTACTTGCTGGAACATATTGCTCCCATGTTTTGGTAGCATAGTAGGTAGTAGCAAGTGGGCCAGCACAGGTATTGGCTCCAATAGTGTAGGTAGACTCGGAGGACCTGGCCAGTAGAGGACCCAATAGGGGCTGCTGGTGGAGACACATCTGGTGGAACAATACTGCTGGACAGCTAGCATAGATAGACAATGGGGTTGAGCTTATGAGGCAGGCCCCAGGCATGTATATATAGCTAGCTTGCCTTGATGTACAGACTGAATGGTTCCTCATCCAGTCTAGTCAATACCACAACCTACTTTTGCTTGCCACATCAACATTGTCTGTGGAGAGCATGGGGCCTGTGACTACAATGCTTAATGATGTCTACCAATATTTTATCATCCTTTCTATTCCCTGCACACCACATCTGTGGTATTGGCAAACAGCGCTCACCGATGCTACAGACAGAAACCCCCCAGCACTACTGGACTTGCATGAGCCTCTGGCATGAGCGCTGAGGCAGAGGGGCCCCACACTCTGGGAGCAACTTATCCCTGCCAGAACAAGTTGCTCCAACTTCCTCAGCTGATTGCCCTCAGAGCCAAGGCCCCCTGTAACAACAACCTCCAATACAATATCTGTTGTAATACAGAAGGGACCCGGACAATGAGGCAATGATAATCAGTTAAAGACCAAGCAAAAGAGGAAACCATTCCAGAACATGAAGTGCTGGCACTGCTAGAAGGTAGGCCACATCAAGTCCCACTGTCCAAAGCAACTGGCTGAGGACAAGACCAGAAACAATGGAGGCAAGCAAAAGCCAAAGTCACATGGCAACAGCAGCACCACCACCACAAGCAATGGATCAAACACTGTTTGGGTGAGTGAAGACCTTTCAGTCTTTGGATGCACCAATGGAGGGGATGACACTCTCTGGCTCTGGGACACTGGAGCCTTGACCCACATGTGCAAACATGCCTGGATGTTTGGGTTGAGGCAAAGAGTAGAATGGTCAGTTGGAACCACTGGCCAAGACAACACTCTCTTGTACAACAAGGTTGGCACCATCCAATTCAGGATGAACCAACCACACCTGAAGCCCCTTGAGGTAACACTTACCAATGTAATTTACCTCCCTGAAGCCTGCAACAACTTCTTCAGCCCTGCCAAGGTGACAGAGTCAGCAAAAAGGTTTGAAGATGTTGATGAAGGAGGACAGTTGTGCATCTGCAGACATACCAGCAAGGAAGTGTTGGCAAGAGGAATCCGCCAAGGATGCAAGTGTTGGTTAGATGCTGAGGTCATCATGGATCAAGGCCCAAGGAAGCAAGAAGATGAGGATCAAGAGCAAGTGAATCAAATCAGCATAACAAACACAAATGCCTGGTAGATGTGGCATAGATGCCTTGGACATGTTGGTCTTCACTAGATTGCTTGACTAAACTTACCCAAGCTTGCTGGTCCTCACTCCCATGCAATGACTGCAGTGCAGCCAAATATTACAGGTGGACCCCGGCTTCAAGGGCGATTGGCTGAGGGAGTTGGAGCAACTTGTTTGGGTGGATTAAGTCGCTCCTGAAGCGTGGGGTCCCCCTGCCTCAGCACTCACACCAGAGGCTCACATGAGACCAGTACTGTAGCAGGGGGTTGCCATCTGTAGTGTTGGTGAGCACTGTTTGCTGAAGCTACAGGTGCAGGGGTTGGGAGTATAAGGATTGGTAGTATATGGTGGCATCATCAGGCATTGTAGTCACAGGCCCTGAGCTCTCCACAGACTGAAGGTG